>SZYD01001482.1:0-61148 GCA_009363875.1 Mikania micrantha
AATACCTAAAAAACATTAAGACAGCCACAAAAGAAAAAAAAGCGTAATTTTGAGGGATGTGACATCCTTCGTCATGGTTCATTGTTTGTATGTTTGACCTAGACCAAAAAGATTATCAAAAATCTAGTGCCAAAATTTCAACAGATATCTATGTATTTTTTTTTTTCTGGAGAATTTTAATTTTGTATCATTTCAATCTTCACATCTATTCTTAAATTTAGAGTTTTATGCATAGTGATTTCTTATTTCTATGCCGTTTTGTAGTATATAATTTAGAGAATACAATAATAATAAATTAAGCGTTATTAATTAAGTATGATAAAGGCATGAAGAATGAGATATAATATGTTAAAATAAACACTGATGAAACAGACAGAAAGTAACTGTAAATGTTTTTTTTTATAATTGTAAATAGGTTGTGCTCAACTCAACTCACAACTCGTTTTTCAAAGAGAGCTTTTTATGTTTGTGACTCATTTATTAAATAGTTAATTTATATTATTGATATTGTAATAAACATATTAATTATTGGACCACATCTAGACTAAGATCAAGTGGGGGACAAAAGAAAGGAGTAATATTGAGGAATGCGACATCCTTTTTGATGGTTCATGTTTTATATGTATGTTTGACTTGACTAAATAAAGATTATTGAATCCAGAGCCAAAATCTTTGTATTGATTGTTGTAATTTGAGTTGGATTGGATTGGAAGTCGTGTGTTGGTTCGGTACAATTCAAACCAAATCCAAGACTTCATTCACATATATTTTATAGATACGTTTAGATTTAGTGTTGTGATCAACGTTTTAAATATTTATGTTATATGATTACGACTTAAAACTAATAACAATAATTGAATTCTAACACCGCATGTCTGGAATAAACATATTCGTATCACTTAGCCTGGTTTCAATAACATATTTACATTTTTATTATAATAGATGGTCAATTATTGTTGTCATTGTTGTTAAATTTCATACATCTAATGAGAATTGACAACCCTACTGTTTAAGAGTTGGATTAATATTATTTCAAAATTACGTGCTACACAGGCTACATACAAAAATATTAAATACTTATAATAAAAATGATAGAAATTCTAAAATAATATTTTGATATAAATTGATTACGCATTAATAAGTATTTTAAGTAATAAAAAATAGCTAAAATTTTCATTAACTAAAGAAATAATACGTAACCTTCTTGATTTGTAACAGCATAAAATTTTAAACTAACTGATGTTTTAAAATTTAGTTGTTTTTCTATCAAAAACTAAATGTTAAAAAAATAAAAAAAAATAATATATAATTTCTGTAATTATCAAAGTTAAATGACTCAATTTTAAAACATTATTACACATAAAGGACAAAAAATGTATTTTTTTCTATTATTTTTATAACTCTTAGATTTTGAAAGAATTATTTTTTTAAAAAAATTATTTTAAGAAACATCATTTTTTATAAAAATCCCATTATTTAATAGCTTTGATTTATAGTTTATTTTATTTTTAAAAATTGTTTTTTTAATAAAAATATTTTATAAAACTTTTTTTATTTTAAAAATACCAATTTAAAATATTTCTAATTTTTTTAAAATTTGAATTTTTTTAAAATTTCTTATTTTTATAAACTGTTTTAAAAGTGTGTTTTTAATATAAATATTTGATTTTTAAATTATCAAAATTTATATTATAGTATGAAAAGACAAATCATATTGGTAGTCATTAATATAATAATTGTTTAACATGAGAAAATATAATTATTTAATAGAAGATATAATAATTTCATTGAAGAGTTAAATAAATAAGATTATATGAAATTGACAATGAAAACATGGAGTCGTTACAAGTGACATTTTTTTTGAATAGTATAAAAGAAATATTAACTAACATAGAAAACTCGTGTATTATACAGCTAAATAAATAATCATAAATAATCATTTACTTATGAGATATAATAATTATTTATAATTAATTTATTTTAATATCTAAAAATACTTTCTTTTAATATTATTATTATTATTCAATAACAGAGATAAATTAAAAAAATAAGAAGGCATCATATATATGTGTATGTATAGGAAAAATCAAATAAAAAAATTATTTTCAATAAAAAGGCTAAAAATAATTTGTAAAATCTTCAAAACCGACCTCAACGAACTCCGATTTAACTCATTTCGATGGTAAATGAATTCTAATAATATATTCCGTCTTATGAAACGAAGAATGAAATGGAGGGTGATCATGCTAGGGTGACGGAGGGATCATACCATTCGAGCCTTTTTTTCATGTTTTTCCCTGAGGACTGCAGAAAGCTGAAATCAAATGGAATGTATCTATTTATCTATCTCTTGACTCAAAATGGGAACATATTTGAAAAAGGATCTTAGAGTCTTATGAAACGAAGAATGAAATGGAGATCTATAATTTAAAATAATTGTGGATCTGTCAAAAGATTTTATAACATTAGGTTATGAAAGTTTCTTGTGAATTTAGATTCTAGACGCGTACGTTGTTGATAATTGATAAACACTAAAGATGGGTGTTTTGTACGGCTCCTATAATAAGAAGCTAAGGGACAATGATGCCAAGTTAATTAATTAACTTGATAAATGTGAAATTAACACGATCTATATGTATGCTTTCCTTTTTAAAATTATCAGCAGCTAGCTCTTGACATTTCAAATTACTTGTGTACGTTATGCGAACACGAATTGTGCACGCAATGCGAACACGAATTGTGTAAATTACTGGTTATAATCTAAAGTGGTCCACTCAGATCGTTGATTGGTGTGTTTGTAAATGTACTGTAGTAAAATCCTAAACATGTTAAGTGCTTTAATTTACATATATGTCTCAAATGAGTTTTCCGGTTAAACTTATTGTAACACTCGATCCACCTTGATGTTAATTATCTTACTACTATAATAAGCAAAAATATGTTTTGACACTTGTCATAATTTTAAGACAATATTGTCACTTGGCATCTTCTCATCATCCCATTTAATTCTCTCATATTAAATAACTAGGTTAAGACCCCGTGCATTAAACAGGCTGAATGATAAAAATATAATAAACATCCATTAATGAAATTTTAGATAATATAAGATTTTTTAATATAAATGGCTAAAATTTTGTATAATTTAATAATTTAAGTAATAAATAATTATATTGTTTATTTAAACAATAACTTTTTTTCAAACTTTGTTTCTTAATTTTTTTCAAAATACTAATTATAAAAATTGTATATTTTATAATAAGTTGGATATTTAATATGTGTTTTTTACTATTAATATATTTTAATGTATTATAAAATATGTTTCTTAGTTTAAAAATGTGAAACAAAGTATTTTATATTTAATATCTATCTAATATAATAAAAGAAGGTTTTGTGATGCCACTTGGCATTCATTTATACCACTTTTAGCTTCATTTTCCCGCTTAAAATTTAATCCATAATTAATGTAATTGACAATTAAGATTGTTTTTCATTTAAACTTACTTCATTTACCCTATTGTTTAATTATATCTATTTGAGATCAATTGTTAATTTAAAACGATTACATGATTACTTCCATCCATTTACTATCTAATAATATTTTAATAAACTTTAAAATTATGTAACTTTCTTAAAAATAATACATGTTGTATAAACATTAAATTATGTATAATTCATAATTTCAATCGTGTAACAGAAGAACTTTAAACTCAGAGCGATCATAAATGGTGGTTAAGAAATTTAAAGTTGAAAATTTATAATATATAATTAAGAAACAGTCGTCAAAATTTCATTTCGCTTTAAATCCCAAAAAAGCTTGAGTTACTCATGTTTTATAAGTAACTTTATTCTCTTTATGTACAAGAAATAGTAAGCTCACACGATTGAGACATTCGCTGTTCAAAAAAAATGTATACTAAACCGTTTTAATTTTATTATTATGTAACCTGTATACAAGTAATATTTTTTTAAAACTTTTTTTATTATTTCAACTATGTAACACACGGGTTATAAAATATTATACTAATAAATAAAGGTTTATAGAAACACATATCATGTTTCTAGAGCACCTTATCTTTAATTTCTCGTCTCTTTGTCATAATAAATGTATCTAATATTAAATATTAAATATACTTTTATATATTTTTAAATTAAAAAGATATTTTAATACATTAAAAATATATTAATATTAGATAACACTTTTTACAAAAATCAATTTATTATAAAATATAAAATTTGTAAAATAATTCTTTTAAAATAAAATGTTTAAACAAACAAAACTTTGAAGAAATTAGTATTTAAATAAATAATAATATTATTTTATTAATTAAATTATTAAATTATATGAAATTTTAATCATATTTTATATTAAAAATCATTTTATATTATCTAAATTTTCATTAGTAACTATTTATCATATTTTTTTATTCAACCCCGTGTAATACACGGGGTCTTAACCTAGTATATATATATATATATATATATATATATATATTATATATATATATATATATATATATATATAGGGGATTAATAAAATGAAAACCTTATTTTAGTGTGAAAACCTTGAAAACTCGTGTAAAAAACGTATTTTTTTTGAATTTTTTTTACAGGTTTGTAACATTATTGGGTACATTTTTATAAAAACAAAATCAAAAAAGCGCCGGAGAAATATTTTTTTAAAAAATGTTTTATAAAATCTGTTTACGTTGTAAAACATACGTAACGTTGCGTCAGATCTGATAAAAATTTTTTACGTTTGTTACGTATGTTTTACATAGGTTTTTTTTTTACGTTTTGTTACGTATGTTTTACATGGGTTTTTTGGGTTTTTACAATAAAAAGTGGTTTTCAAATTATTCATACCCTATATATCTATACTACTATATAATACATATAGGAAGGACAAAAGAGTAATTTACTTAAATCTCTTAAAATTAAGAGTTTTACAACTCTTATAGCATATGGTACAACTTTTTAAATCTAATATAAAAGTTTTTTCTACTTTCACTTTGTCCCACATAGGTAGCTTATTATAATTTATGTAAGATAGAGTGATTATAAAAGAAAATCCCTCAAAACAAATTAATCACATCTTGACATTTTTGGCACATTTGGCCTTTTATGTTAGAAGTTAAAGTCATTTTTAATTTACTAAGATAAAAAACTTGCTTTTATAGTGGTTATGACTCAAAAACGAACCCTGCAAACATTTAAAATCACCAACTTAAGTGTTACGTTTCCCGCCGTATTGCGCGGGCATCTGGCTAGTATTACTAATTTACATATATGCATGTCTTAAATGAGTTTAATTTCTGGCTAAACGTACTTATTATAATACGCACCTTGAATTTTGTATCAATGTAGTAAACAAACTTAATAAAATTCCAACTACCTAGCTAGGATTAATGGTTTGAAATAGAATAATGCTAAAGATTAAACATATATGCACTATGCAGGAATTGGAGTAACCACCCCCAACCACCACGACATTTCTTATTGTACCATCCTGATCAATTTTTATATTATTGAAATAAACGAACATAATAAAACTACCAAATTAGGATTTGTTTGAAATGAAAGAATGTTAAAGCAACAAAAGTACAATAAATGAACCTAACAAATTAAAATTACTTTCTCCCATAAAATTAATTAAGTGGAGTTTTATTCAAAAGATGACATGCAAGCAACGATTTTGATTAAATAAAGAAAAGATATTACTAAACACTTACAAGAGATTTGAACGTCAAAAGTTGAGATCTTTGTGAGTTTTAATTAAAAGAAACAAACTAGTAGGGTGATAATCGAAAGTTCTTACAAAACTTTTGATTGAAAAATGAAACATCGAACATTAATTAGTTGAAAGTAAACTCTTGGGAACAAAAAGATGTGAGGCAAAACTTTTGAACCCAAACATCTATGGTTTTGAACGAAAGTTCTGAGTGAAGTGAAGGTTTCGATCATGCATATAGTTTCGAGTGAAAGATTTAATCATACGTATAGTTTCAAACGAAAATTTGGGTGAAGTAAAAGTTTTGACCAGATACATGCATGTTTTTGAACGAAACTCTTTAGGTGGAGTAGGTTCTGTTATGTGATGGGAAGCTAACTTGGCTCACACTTGAATTTCAGAACAAGAAAATAGACCTTAGCGACAACAAATCTCGTTGCTATATATATATATTTCGATAGGCGGCAAATTTTTGGTCAAATCCTGTCATTGTTACTCGACCTATAGCGACTATGCATTACCGCTGTAGACTTGAAAACTACACCAACCATTTTTCATCGCTATAGGTCTACATATAGGAACTACTTGTTGAGTTGTTGTCGATTTCTATAGATCTACTTTCTTGTAGTGCTTATGATAGGTTGTTATAGATTTATAGTTTTACAAGGTTTATGACTTAACCATATATAGTATTTGATACCTCATAACATGTTAGTTCTAGATGACTATATCTTATAACAGTTTTAAGCTGATATGCATGCTTTAAAAATTGTTTTACGCAAATGATTATGAAATATGATTACTCATTCGGGTAAAAAATAACAAACTTAATTTTAATAAAACCAAATTAGTTAAATGAGATTTCGTGCTTTTAAATTAGGGAAACATATTTTTTATATGTTTTGAGAAAATTATTCTCAAAGATCTTTAGGAAAAATAAATATGCAAACAACAATAAACGACAATATTTATACGAAGAAAATCCTTTAATCGATCTGTTAGGATTACCGGCATAAAAACCTCGGGGGAGGTGGCAGTAGTCACTCTGCCTTCTTTTCTACAAATCAAAGTGTAAATAAAAGTGTTGGAGCTCGGATGATCGAGATTAAGTGTTACAATTGTTCACGATTATAATGACAAAAGTAACAATAAATTGTAAGTGTGCAATTGTCCCTA
Organism: Mikania micrantha; assembly: GCA_009363875.1. Classification (NCBI taxonomy): domain Eukaryota; kingdom Viridiplantae; phylum Streptophyta; class Magnoliopsida; order Asterales; family Asteraceae; genus Mikania; species Mikania micrantha. Next base: position 6,905 of record SZYD01001482.1, read on the forward strand.
TAGTCAATCATTGCTTGGTATTTATAAATATAAATCTAATAACTGCTAATCTAGATTGTTATGATATTCTAGCTATCAACTCGGTATCCTTTTGACTCATCCACATGACCGTTTTAGAGTATGGTCGTCCACGAGCATGTGCATCTTAAACCATTAAGATCGATTCTATAGGATGAGGCGGCAAATAATAACAAACCTGCGTATATATTCAAAAACGAGAAAATTGTGCATATTGTAACTATTAGAAAATAAACTAAAGTCTTCAATATTTATTTCCCATAAATAAGCCTTCTTTGTTTATTTTGCAAAAGTGAAACAAATGAGTATAAAAAATATACAAAAATATTCTAATACATACCCAATTGATTCCTGATTCCTAATTATTTTAAATGATTCTTAAAAAAATTGTTGCTCAACATATACACTTCCATTAATTAAAGAGTGAATGCTTAATGTGATAGTGCCTAACAAACCATTTTACCTTGCATAATTTTATTCTATTATTTATTTATTTTCAATGGTTTGTATCGTTCGTGAATTGAAGCATGATCACTCGAGATGCAACCTTTATTTTTGAGGAAAAAAGATAATGGTTGTCTACATCTCATCATTCCCAAACCTTATAATAGTCATGATACAAGGAACATTTATAGGGTATGCTGATGTTGTATAAAAAATGATGTGTAACCATGCCACATGTGATGTTATGATATACGTATGTGTTATGCAAATTGCAACACTGGATCTAGTTCAAGTCTTATGGCATCATCATGGGCTTAACCTACCTAATGATAGATATGAGCAACCTAATTAATTAAATATTATGATGTTTTAATTAACCTGAAAGCTTGACTTCTACTCAAGATGAGTTAATATTTCCTCATTTATATTGGATCTGACTAAACATGCATATGAATCTATGCAACAACCTTGGCTTTATAATTTCCCGAGACCAAGATTTACCAACATCCATATCCTAGGTGCCATTTGAAAACATTTTAGGTTTGACTTTCGATCACTTTATTTGATTATTGACTTCTTTTGAATTTATTTGATTTTTGACTTTATTTTAAGACGACATTGGTCCACTACATGCATGAGAAACTATATCCAAATGTGTCAAAAATCTTTAAATGCCTTGAGACATGTAAGAAACCAAATTCGCGTGCATACATTGTTACTTACAAAATTCCATCTTAATTAAAACCTTACATTATGACACAAACATATTTAACAAGCAAACAAATGTATTACAAATGAATATTAGTAGTAAATATGATCAACAACTTAAAGTTCATTGAATGTGGGACTAGCCTACTTGGTAGAGGCTTACTTCTTAGAATGGGAGGTCATGGGTTCAATTCCATGCAAATGTGTAATCATGGTGTGGTGTAATTTAGATGGAGAGTAAGTTTAGCCGTTCAAAAAAAACTTAAAGTTCATTGAATTGAATGATATGTTTAAACGTCTTTCTATTGCTTATAAATATAAATCTCAATTCAAGAAATACTCTTACGATGCTTATACCCAATCCATAAGTCTCTCGGATTTGAGGTCTTTCACTTATAAAAAAGATTTTTAATTAGGTATCTAGTTTTAATTAGAGTTGACAAATCAATATGTTTAATTTTCTTGTCATGTTAATTAGGAATTGTTTTTGACTTTTTTTCTTGACCCTAATTTAACTTCAAATACAATTTCCAATTCCTTTTATGTTCATTCAGTTGTTTTTTATTGTATAAAAAAGTGAAACATGCCATTTTTCTATTTATGTGCTATTTTGCTGTTTAATTTTATTTCGTCTTGTCGATTTTTAATTTGAAGATATGAGATTCTTTCAAATTTAGTACTATCCTGTAAAAAGGGAAGCGAAATATATAGTTTTAAATATTTAGAAATAATGGGTTTTTTTTGGTGAAATTATGTTTTGTTAATTGATTATTTCGTTCGTTTTCAAATATATACTAAATCGTTTATTGAAGAATTTAACAAAAAAGAATGGTATATGGAACAAAAGATTTTGGACCCTTGAGCCTTTTCCACGTCAAATATCTACCAGATACATTGCAACTGCAAATGTTTGCAAGTAGAGAGAGCTTTAATACTTATGCTACCATATATATATTAAATTTATCGTTCATTCTGAGTCATTTTTCGTCCACCAATGTTGCATGTGTCCCTTTTACATCTTCGTCGCCATTTGTTGTTGTAGCTCTATATCCTTCAATTTCATTCGATAATCCTTTGTAGGAATGCAACCTCTCTCTCTAGCTGTCTCTATCTTGAATTGATGTCAATGATGCACTGTAAATCACCCTTAATCCATTATATATATATATATATATATATATATATGCAAAAAACCACTTTTTTCTAAGTTTTGATATATATATATATATATATATATATAGGGGAAAGATCAAATAAAAAGTATATTTTGCCTAAGAAGGCTAAGAAGGATTTTTAAAATCTCCAAAAACAACCCAAACGAACTCCGATTGAACTCATTTCGATGGCATTGGAACCGTCTTATCAAACCCTACAATATTAGCTTTTAAGTTTTCGTTTTAACAACTAGATTTAGATTTTAGGTTTTAGGGCTTGATTTTTAGCTTTTAAGTTTTATCTTTATGTTAAAGATTTGTTTTTAAAGTTTTGGTTTTAGTATTAAGGTTTATTGTTTATGATTTAAGGTTTGGATTTTAGGGTTCGACAAGCCGGTTCCAATGATGCAAAAATGAATTCAATCGGGGTTTGTTTGAGTCGGTTTTCGAGTTTTTTAAAATCCTTCTTAGCCTTCTTAGGCAAAATATACTTTTTAGGGGAACCTTACCCTATATATATATATATATATATATATGCATGGTTAAATTATATTATATTCATCCTCAAAATCGTATCTCTTTACATTTTTCTCTATTGTATATCAATGTTTCAATTGTGTTAAAACATTATCGAAAATTACTTTCTAATTGCAGTATGTACAATCAGAGGTATATATATTCCTACTATACGTTTGATCGGGTCATTTAATTGGAGCGTAAACATAACCGTGTAATGGAAATAGCCTTCCTCCCCTTGTTTAAGACCTCGCGAGTTGTTTGGTGTCAAAATTCTCACGAGTGTACGTTAGATTAATGTGGGGCTCAAGAATAGAGCATGTTGGGAAAACAATGATTTAAATATTAATTAATCCCTTTGTTTTCATAATAATAAATTAATTAATGATTGTAATGCATGCTACTAATTCATCAAATTAACATGAGTATATATATGTCTCATACTATACATACATGTTTTAAACACGTGATTACTTATCTTAATTTAAGACATTCAAATCAATATTATGAATCAAGAAAGTTCAAAAAAATAACAAAAACTCAACTTAATTATAGGATCTTCATAAAAAAAATTAAAGGTTAAATGATAAAACTCAAGGTCACGGCGAGACAAGCCGTTTATCATTACGATAGGTGTTAAGTAGAAGTGCAGTGATGTAGAAAGTTTTATAAATCAAAATATTTATAAAATGTATTTGAAATTCATATACTCTTGCAAGAGCTTTTCTATGAATAGATATGAATCTTTATAACTATTTTATTGAAGACACGACTAAAACAAAAATGACAAACGATTTTGAGAAAAGTAAGGGTTCACATTAACGCATCCACTTATGCAATTAGAAAAAAAAAAATTAAGGTGAAAAAAACCCATTTAACCACCAAGAATTTGAATAAATCAATCTAATCTAAATCAAATCTATATGGTTCGAAAATCTATAAATTAAAACACAAAATTAGACAAGACATTGCAAAATGTTTATATTACAAAAGAAAGAACAAAATGCAATCTGATCATTAGCGGTCACTTGAAGCAACCACACGTTTTAACTAAGTGATTGTGGTATGTTGAAGTGACCACTGAAACAACCACATGTCTGACCAAAATGCTTAATTTTGCTACTTTATGCAATTTGGCACTTCATTCCTTTGCTCTAAAAAAAGAAAAAAAATGAAATACATATCTTCTGTCTTGATTCTTTCAATCGTTCAAATAGCCATTCGAATAGAATACAAAATCAAAAATCAAAAGAAGAAAGACAAGTTTTTATTATATTCATTCACTTGTAATATTTGCGAGGGAATTCATATATATTACTGCTTTTATGTTCAGATTTATAGTGTTTGATTATTTGTATTTGATCTTGTGAGATTGTTACTATCTTGACTTTTATGTTTTCAAGAATGACTCAATATCTTGACATAATGATTGTTTGATTTGGTTGTTTCACTACCTTAACATATATCTTTCTTTGTTAAGCGTTGTAACGGCCATCCTAGCTAGATTAATTTCAGGAAACAATATATAGTGGAGAAACTCTTGATTGGAGTATCAAGAAGAGGACATATATTGAATTGGTTAATTAATTAATACTAACTTTGACCTCTATAAATTAAATTGCTTTTGTCATATATACTTTCCCTAAACTCTTTACCTATTGTTTAATTCTAAACTTAATCATAAAAGTTGTGAAAGGATTTTAACAATTGACAATAGAAAAAAAATGATTTTAAAGAAAACTATACACCCTTTAATTTAGTTTTCTATATAGTTGTTGCAACGATTAGATTTTTATAATGAAGTATTTTCCAATTCAACCCTATATATACAATTCACCATTTCGTTACATTTCTATACTTCAACGCCATTCTTCATTTATATCCTCTTCTTATTTATTTTTTATATAATTTGCTTCATCTCTTTTGTTGGAAACGAGCCACAAGATCCAAACAACCCATATTATTTTGGCACTACTCACTAATAACGTACAAAACTTGTTTCACATGTCCTTGCAAAAACCACTCATTCAACCAACACACTTAAAAAGATGCCATTCAATCAAATCAATTGGGAGCCTTGGACCTAAGTGTATGGGGACCGTCCCAACAATATAATTAACTACTCCCGATTCCATTTTTTTTTCAATTTTCAATCTTATTAACCAAACAAAGATGATTTTCCTATCTTATTGGTATGTGTGTATATATATATATATATATATTTTAATGGCTAAACTTACTCTACTCTTAAATTACACCATAATTACATCTTTACATGGGCGGGATTGAACCCGTGAGCTCCCATTCTAAGAGGCAAGCCTCTACAAAGTGAGCTAGCTGTCCCACATTGGCTGGAATGTGTGTATATGTGCAACAAATGAAGTCATGTTTAAGAATAATATTGTAACGTATAAGTTAATACAAGACTTAGCATTACTTTGTAATTGGAGATGATTATGAGCACGAGTTGGCTTAGCCTTTGTTGGCTTTCTCTGATGTATTTTTCGAGTTTGGAAATTAAGGTTCACTTGAGATGTGGACGACTTATGACATAGATACATTCAGGGACGGTTTTTTATTGGGGCTCGGGGGGCCCCGGCCCCCCGTTTTTCGGTCAGAATGGTCGATTCAGTAGTATTTTGTCAGAAAATCATTCGATTCCCTTCGTTTTCTTCCTAAAAATCCTTCGGCCCCGTTCGTTTTCTTCCTAAAAATCCTTCGACCCCCTCCGTTTTCTTCCGAAAAATTCTTCGGCCCCCTTCGAGCTTTTTTTCAAGCTCCGTCTCTGGATACATTGATGCTACTAACTCAGAAAAATTTATGAAAATTAAAACACTAAAACTTAATAAACCTTCCTAAAATATAATATGAATAAGAAAACAATAAATTACAATGCAATACTTACGAGATAATTGATAAAATTGATGAAGATGCTTCAAATAAGTCAGTTAGAAGTAGTTAGTAGTTTGGATATTTTCTGTTACAATTGTTGAGTTTGTTAGTTAGTTACATCTCTTCTATATAAAGAGAGTAACTCTTGTATTTTGTGTGTTGAAAAAATAAAATCTCTGCTAAAAGCTTTGGCCTATTCTCTTCTCTTAAAACCTTCAGTGGTATCAGAGCCACTGCCAAGTCTTCCCGTCGAGCCAACAGAGCACAAGATGGCCAAACCTACCAGCGCATTACCCACACAACCCACACCCATACCTATATTCAAAGGAGAAGGCTACGATTTCTGGGCCATCCAGATGAAAACCATCCTCCGATCGAGAGATCTATGGGATCTAGTGGAAATCGGTGTAAACATGGCAGACGCCGACCAAGTTCGACTGAAGACTACCATGAAGAAAGACGCACACGCAATGGCCATAATTCAACAGGCGATTCACGATCAACTATTCTCCCGCATAGCCGCAACTGACTCAGCAAAGGAGACCTGGGAGATCCTACGAATGGAATATCAAGGTGATGATCAGGTGAAGGCAATCAAACTATAAGGTCTGAGACGAGATTTCGAAAATCTGAGCATGAAAGAGGAGGAAGCTGTCGGAGACTACTTCTCGAGAGTCATGACCATAGTTAGCCAGAGAAGATAATATGGTGAACCTGTGACCGATCAAGCCATAGTAGAGAAAATTCTAAGAAGTCTCACTCCTCGGTTCGACTATATTGTCCCCTCAATCGAAGTAGCCAACGATATGACTAGACTAACTCCCATCAGATTGATGGGATCCCTACAATCTTAGGAAGCTCGCCTGAACAGTCGAACCAACAACCAATCCGAGAGGCCCGAAGAACAGGCCCTACAGGTGGTTCAAGAACCATCTCGAAACTTCCCAGGAAACTATACTCGAGGTCGAGGCCGCAATACGAGCCGAGGGAGAGGCCGAGGCAGGTACCAGGAGAGAAATCGTGGTCCTCAATGCCACATTTGCAAGAGACACGGTCATGTGAAAAAGGATTTCTGGTTCAATGAGGAAAACCAAGCCCAAATTGCAGCCGAAGAAGCACAGCAAGAACAAGCGGCCCACGAAGAACCACACCTCTTCTTTCATCAGGCCCCAATCCAAAGCCCAAGAGGCCAAGATCACCTGGTCCTTGTAGCCAGCACTGAAAACGAAAAGAATACCTCGCACCTATGGTTCCTGGACTCGGGGTGCTCAAACCACATGACTGGGCGCAAGGATATATTTACAGACATAGATGAAAACTTCAAGCTCGAGGTTAACCTGGGCGATAAAAAGAAATTGGGAGTCGAAGGCAAAGGCACGGTGAAGATCACCATGCAGCAAGACAGATACAAACTGCTGGATGAGGTGTACTATGCTCCCAAGCTGGAGTACAATCTCCTAAGCGTTGGCCAACTAATGAAGAAAGGGTATTCACTGATCTTCGATGAAGGGAAATGCACCATTAAAAATAAGTCCTTAGGTGCCGACCTCATGACCATTAAGGTGTCCTCCAACAACATGTTTCTCCTTGATGCCTCACAAGACACAGAAGAGCAACCGAACTGCACTCAGGCCACCAACGACCAATCACGGTTGTGGCACCTGAGATATGGGCACCTACACTTCCAAGGCCTAAAGCAGCTCTCAGATGCCGGTATGGTGAGAGGGCTACCCAGAATAACCCCTTCCAGCCAATGCGAGGGGTGCATCATGGGAAAACAACACCAACAATCATTCAGCTCCCATTCATGGAAGGCAACTAAGAAGCTCGAACTGATCCATGCAGACCTATGCGGCCCTATGCAAGTACACAGCCTTGGAGGAAGCATGTATTACTTCCTTCTGATCGATGATCATACTCGCATGAACTGGGTACACTTTCTCAGAAATAAGTCTGAAGCCTTTGAGCACTTCAAAACATTCAAGGCCCTGGTGGAGGCCGAAAGCGAAAGCTCCATTAAAGTCCTCAGAACTGACAAAGGGGGAGAGTTCTGTTCAAAAGAATTCGACCAATTCTGTAAAACCCAAGGAATTCGAAGAGAACTCACAATCTGTCACACCCCCACCCCTCGTCACCTCGTGTCTGGTCTGACGTCACTGAATCGGTTGCGGAAGCATAGTGGTGATGTCTCTGAGGTGAGGGGTGACTTACTTGAACCAATATCATAAGCACACAGATTAACTTAAAGTAATTACATTACCAGGGTGTCGCAATCACAACCACATTACAACTATATTTATTTAATTACAATACTAATTATTAACGTGCAAATAACTCAAAGTGCATCCTCACCGGCTATTCCTGCTTACCTGCAAAAAGGTTTGAGTTTGAAACGTCAGCACAAAGCTGGTGAGATCGACAGTTCAATTTAAAACAATATGATATGATAAGCACGTTCTCAAAAGTTCAGTTCTGGATAACCATGGGACCTGTATCTAGTTCCTTTCGGACGTCTAGTCTGTCTCAAGATATTACCCGTCGGTACATATCTTAGTGCCTCATTATCTTAATGTCTATCACACCATTAAGAAGTTCAGGAAACAGATAACAAACATTCACACAAGGGGAGATGCAATCCTCCCAGCGAATGGGGTGTCAACCAATAGTACTATCAATGTTTTCTGCTCGGCCACACATGGGTTCACTAGATACAGTTCAAAATGAGGACTTTCAGTGTCATGATAGAGTTCAGTCTACAGGCCAAAATCCCATGAAATCCCACAAAAGTCACAACAATCACATGAAATCACACAGATATCAGTGATACATATCATATGTTCATTAAAAGTTCAACAATGTTCCCCGATGTTTATAAAAGATTAAAATAAAAGGGGTTGTACGAAACTCACCTGGTAGTATAAGTGTAGCAGTGTATCACCAAACTGATAGTACAGAGATGATTCTGCATTTAGTTATCTTTAATAAGTTATTTATGTTCTAGTTTACTGATTAGATTCTTCTGAACGTTCAATGTCAAAGACATTGCTTAGTAAATCATCAACTCGATATTAATTATATAATTAATTAATTTAAGGTTATATCATACAATGTATGATAATGTAGGAACCTACATTACATTAGATTCCTAACACAAAGTTGATGACACTCTAGATTAATCAGAATAATCTCAGATTAACCAAATAGTTAATGTTGTTGATTATAATGCTAAAACAGTTTCTAGATGATTTAATGGCTTAGGAGTGATTAATCCTTATTATTGATTACCCAAATATCATGAAATATCACAATGTAGCATCAGAATAGGTGAAATAACCAGATTTAACATACTAATCTGACTGTTATCACAAACATCAGATAATCATTCCAATGAGTATGTTAATGATTATGATTAGTTTGAAACACTTGGATTTAACCTTTGCATTTCAAAGATTAATCAAACTAATCACCTACATTGTCATAATCAAATGGTTTAAACCATTATAATCATAGGTATGATTTCATGCAAACCGGGCATCACAACGTATCAAAACAAGGATTTAACCGTTAGAACTTCGTGTTCTTCGTTTATAATCAATCCTAGCCATCATCTAGGCAATAATCAACAATCCTAACTATCTCATTACGTTCAAAATAAAGATCTAATCAATCAAAATCAAACTAGAAGGTTAAAACGAACCGTTACCTGTTCTGACGAATTTCTGCGCGTATAACAACGATCAGGACTTGAAAATACGATCCGTGGCACGATCTATAGCTTCAAATGACTTTAATATGAAGTATGATGGTGTTAGATAGAAGAATTTTCGTCTGGAAGTCACTTGGGGTCGAAAAAAGTGAAGAGAATACGTTCTGGACGATTCTGATCGACTTAAATAATTTTTGGCCGACATAGCCCGCCAGGCGTAACGCCTGGGTTGGAGGGCTGGGGCAGGCGTTGCGCCCCACGTCACCTTCCGTCACCATTTTGATTTTAAACTTCTTTTCGCGATTCCGGGAGCATACGAACTCCGTTTTGCGCGCGGTTTTCGCCCACGTTCATCATTTTTCACATACTATCAATCCCCAATAACAAAAGTTACTAAATCCTCGTGGATTTCAAGCACGACCAAATGTGCTCATGTCATTAATGCCGAATTCTTCGTACGCAACTGTCACAGTCTCCTCCTGTTAGAGGAATTTCGTCCCGAAATTTAGTGAAAGACTTACGGGATAACAATTGATCATGAAAATAAATGTGGGTATTTCTGTTTCATCTGATCTTCACGTTCCCACGTATATTCGGGTCCACGCTGTGAATTCCATCGAATTTTGACAATAGGTATGCGACTGCGTTTCGGTACCTTCACCTCTCGATCCATTACTTCAACTGGTTCTTCCCTGAATTGAAGTTTCTCATCAATTTGGATTTCTTTCAGAGGTACGATCAAGGATTCATCGGTAGGCATTTCTTCAAATTTGATACATGGAAGACATCATGAACGTTATCGAGTTCAGGAGGTAATTCAAGTCTGTAAGCCACTGGTCCAATTCGTTCAAGAATTTTAAATGGTCCTACAAATCTTGGTGAAAGTTTACCTCTTTTCCCAAATCTGAATATACCCTTCCACGGTGAAACTTTCAACATTACTAGATCATCGATTTGAAATTCCAACGGTCTACGACGATTGTCAGCATAACTCTTTTGACGATCGCGAGCAGCTTTGATTCGTTCTTGAATGAGTGCGATCTTATCAGTTGTTTCCTGAATGAATTCTGGGCCAATGATTTGGTTTTCACCTACTTCTGACCAACAGATAGGTGATCTACATTTACGTCCATAAAGTGCTTCGAATGGAGCGCATTGAATACTGGTATGGTAGCTGTTATTATATGAGAATTCAACAAGTGGAAGATGAATATCCCAGCTACCTCCGAAATCAATCACACAGCTTCTGAGCATGTCTTCAAGAGTTTGATTTGTTCGTTCAGTCTGCCCGTCAGTTTGTGGATGATAAGCTGTGCTCATATTGATTTGCGTGCCCAGAGCATTCTGAAGAGTTTGCCAAAATCGTGACATAAATCGACTATCTCTGTCAGAAATGATAGAGATCGGTATTCCATGTCGAGATACAATCTCATTAACATAGAGTTTAGCGAGTCGATCCATAGAATAGTCTTCTCGGATGGGTAAGAAATGCGCAGATTTCGTAAGGCGATCAACGATAACCCATATAGAGTCATGATTACGTGATGTTCTGGGTAATTTAGTAATGAAATCCATAGAGATCTGATCCCATTTCCACATGGGAATCTCAGGTTGTTGTAGTAACCCAGAAGGTCGTTGATGTTCAGCCTTGACTTTGAGACATGTTAGACATCGATCCACGTATTCAGCTATTTGTTTCTTCATTCCAGGCCACCAGTAAAAGTCTTTAAGATCTTTATACATTTTATCAGCACCTGGATGAATAGAATACCTGGATTTATGCGCCTCATCCAAGATAATAGTTCGAGAGTTACCGAATAAAGGAATCCACATTCGGTCTTTGAAATACAACAGTCTATCAGCCTTAGTATCGAGTTTCTTATCTAATCCTCTTAGTCCCTCAGCAGAATAGTTCGTTGCTTGTAAAGCTTGTTGCTGAGCTTCTTTGATTTGGGGAATTAGACTGGTTTGAATAGTCATACCTAACGCTTTCACACGTAAAGGCTTGACTCGTTCCTTGCGACTTAAAGCATCAGCTACAACATTTGCTTTGCCTGGGTGATAACGAATCTCACAGTCGTAATCGTTCAACAGTTCAACCCATCGCCTCTGTCGCATGTTCAACATTTTCTGATCTAGAATGTGTTGGAGGCTTTTGTGATCAGTGTATATAATACACCTAGTTCCGTATAGATAATGTCTCCAAATCTTGAGTGCAAACACTACTGCCCCAAGTTCTAGATCATGTGTGGTATAATTTTTCTCATGTATTTTCAGTTGTCGAGAAGCATAAGCAATTACCTTATCCTTCTGCATTAGAACACACCCAAGACCTTGACGTGAAGCATCACAATATACTGTGAAGTTATCAGTACCTTCCGGTAGTGTCAAGATAGGTGCATTACAGAGTTTATGTTTCAACAGTTGGAACGCCTCCTCCTGTTGAGAACTCCATATAAACGGTTGATTTTTCTGTGTCAATGTAGTCAGTGGCAAGGCTATCTTTGAAAAGTTCTTGATAAACCGACGATAATAACCTGCCAACCCCAAGAATTGACGTATTTCAGTCGGGGTTCGTGGTGTCTCCCATTGTTTCACCGCCTGAATCTTACTGGGATCCACTTGAATACCGTTTTGATTTACTACATGACCAAGAAATTGAACTTCTCGTAACCAGAACTCACACTTGGAGAATTTGGCATATAATTTTTCACGTGCCAAAAGTTCTAGAATTAATTTCAAGTGTTGAGCATGTTCTTGTTGATTTCGAGAATAAATAAGAATATCATCAATAAACACAATCACAAATTTATCCAGATAAGGTCTACATACTCGATTCATCAGATCCATGAAAACTGCTGGTGCATTTGTTAAACCAAACGGCATTACTAGAAATTCGTAATGTCCGTATCGAGTTCTGAAAGCAGTTTTTAGGAATGTCATCATCATGAATACGTAACTGATGATATCCAGATCTCAAATCGATTTTTGAAAAATAAGTAGCACCTTGTAGTTGATCAAACAGATCATCGATACGAGGTAGTGGATAACGGTTTTTGATTGTCAGTTTATTGAGTTCCCTGTAGTCAATACACATTCTGAATGAACCATCCTTCTTTTTCACAAAAAGAATAGGTGCTCCCCAGGGTGAGAAACTAGGTCTGATAAAACCTTTGTCTAACAGTTCTTGCAATTGACCTGAAAGTTCTTGCATTTCGGATGGCGCAAGCCGATACGGGGCTTTAGCAACAGGTGCTGCACCTGGAATCAAGTCGATTCGAAATTCAACTTGTCTCACTGGGGGTAATCCTGATATGTCCTCAGGAAAAACTTCAGGAAAATCCTTGACTACTGGGATATCTGTGATTTGTTTGGGTGAAGAATTGTGCTCAGTCACATGTGCTAGGAAAGCATAACAGCCTTTCCTTAAGAACTTCTGAGCTCGCATACAAGATATGATACCAAGTTTTCTACCAGCTCGTTCTCCTTGAACTATCAGTGTATTACCATTAGATAATGGAATACGGATCACCTTGTTTTGACACACAACTTCCGCTTGGTTATCAGAAAGCCAGTCCATACCAACAACGACATCAAAGCTCCCAAGCTCAATAGGAAGTAAATCAATATTGAAAAGATGATCATTCAGATTCAAGGAACATCCTTGAATAACACTATTAGTTTTGATCAACTTGCCGTTAGCAAGTTCAATAACATAAGGAGTTTCTAGATCTACCGTAGGCAATGAAATTAATGATGCAAATTCAGGAGAGATAAAGCTCTTATCCGCTCCTGTGTCAAACAAAACTGATGCGTATAGATTACTAAGAAGAAACGTACCAGTAACAATATTTGCGTCATGTCTCGCCTCGGTCGCACCAATCTGAAAAGCTCTCCCCCTAGCTTCAGTTCCCGGATTGGTGTTATTGTTCGGACAGTTTCGTATGAGATGATCAGGGCTTCCACATTTGTAACATGACCGGTTGGTTTGAGTGGTTTGTCGTGGTGCTTGGTTTGGTGTCTGAGCAGGAAAGTTGCAATATTTAGCATAATGTCCAACTCGGTTACAGTTCAGACAAACAGGACATGGTCCCGTGTGATGTAGTGGACACTTATTGCATTTGGGCGCCTGCCCAGTATAAGTTTTCCTCTCAGGAACATTTGCACCATAGTTTTTCACCGTTGGTTTGTTCTGACTGATCTCAGCCGAGCCCTTGTTTTGTTCTTACCAAACCACTTTCGTTTGGTACCTTTTGACACATTCGAGGTACCGACATCACTACGACTATGAACCGTCTGAGGTTTCAAAGACAGAGTACCACTCCTTACCGCCTCATTGGTAAGCTTAGTGGTCAAAAGAATCGTATGTTTCAGGGTTGTAGGTTCAGCAGCAGTCACCATTCCTCGTATCTGAGGAATCAGACCCTTAATGTACTTCTCGATTAAAGTGGCTTCCGTAGGAAACATGTCGGGAAGCAAACAAGTAAGTTCATGAAAACGATCGGTGTAAGCAAGACAGTCAGCACCGATCATCGAGTGATTCCAGAATTCTTCCTGGAGTTTTTGAATTTCAATTATGGGACAGTACTCTGATCTAATCAGAGTTTTGAAATCGTTCCAGCCCATCGAGTCAACTGTGGCTGAACCCAAAGTCTTGGCCTGGGTATTCCACCAGGTCAAAGCGGAATCTTTCAAAGAACAGGCAGCATAAGACACCTTATGCTCCTCCAAACACTGACTGATTTTGAGCTTAGTTTCCATTTCCTCAATCCACCTTATTAGACCAGCCGCTCCTTCTTTGCCAGTAAAAGTAGGAGGGTTACAGGAAGCAAAATACTTGTAAGTACATCCCTGTCGGGGTGGATCAGGAACAATAGTAGTTGTACCGGTAGTGGTATGAGTTTCAACGTGACCACCAGTAGCATTATGTTCAACATGATCGTGTTCCCCACCAGAACCTGCAGTGATATGTGGTTGGTGTTGTGTCAGAACACCACAAGCAGATAGTTGTTCACGCACAATACGAGCTATCATAGCCTCATTTGTTTCAGATCCGCTTGTACCAGCAGGTGGAACAATGCCTGCTCCAGGGTTCACTGGTGGAGTAGTATGCGTTTCCAAGTTCCCAGGTGGAACTACGTTCGCTTCCGGATTAACATGCGGATCCGGATTTGAGTCAACATTCAAAGGTGGAATTTGATTCTGTTCAGGGTTTGTAATGTTCTGAGTAGCTCTCTTAGCTGGTCGACCTCGTTTAGGAGCCATTATTCTGCTCACAAGCAGACAAAACTCAGGTCAGTTCAAGAACATTAAAGATATAACCCGTTCTATCACATAAATACAATCCCATTCAGTTACACTGAAAAGTTGTATTAAAAGGTGATTATAAGAATACAGTATAACTACATGAATTCAGTCCAGACATGTTCACATTACACACAGATCACATAATTATTCGTAGTTATACTTAGTCCTGTTATTTCAAAAACATGTTAGAGTCTTACCCAGCTCATTGCATTGCAACGCATGTTTTTAAAGATATGTTCATACAGGACTAGGATATGTTCTCAGACAAGTTCTCTAATATGTTCTCGTACAGTATGGCTCTCGTACTGTACTTAAGTTACAGACACATTCACAATTCAGGCACGTTCACAATTTAGACATGTTCTCGTACAGTATGGCTCTCGTACTGTACTTTAGTAACAAATATATTTGCATACAGTATTGCTCCGTACTGTATTCCAGCAAAATATATACTTTAGTTCGATATATTCGCATACAGTACTGCTCCCGTACCGTATTTCAGCGAAATATATATTAGTTTGACATGTTCTCACACAGAATTGTTTATAGTCCACACAAGGTTATTAGAAAAACATAATTCACACAACACCCAAATAGTACATTACACAGATCGATACACAAAACACCCATTTTATTTCATCATTATCATTATTGATTTTATACAGACCACCAAACAACACAAGACACTACCATCAGATAAAGAAAAGAACAGAAAAGAACTCCCCTATCTACACCCTGATGCTCTGAAAATCCCAAACTGATCTTCTGTACATACTCATCGCATAAAGTATGATAAGAAGGAAAGTATCATGGCCACTATTGCCATGACTACTGCCAGGATCATCATCCTGGTCTCGATACTCGCCGCTCCAAACCATGCCAAAAACTCTGTCGCTCTCTCTCTCACCCAACTCCATCCCTCAGTCATCCATGCCACTTGCCGCCAAAATGCAGCAAGCATAATCTGTCCCCATGTCATCCTCAGTCTATCATCCATCGCGGTTCTCCAGGCTCGAGTATCGGTGTCCAACGCCTTCACTTGATCCATCAGGGTCAAGTGAGAAGTGAGGATATCTAATATGGTCCTACGTGTATCCTCAACCGTAGCCTGACACTGCTGTAGACTCTGCTGTGTCCCCTGCAAGTTCTGAATAACTTGCTGCAGCTGTGCTCTCAACTCTGCCTGATGGGAGGATTCTCCCATCTCGTGTATGGCATGAAACTCGTCCCTGGGAGCCAGCTGCTTCCGGGGAGGTAGTCCTGTGGTCTTGCGGGTTTGACCCCGCATACGCCGCAACCCGTCCCAAACGGGTACCCTAGGAGGTGATATACTCTGCATCCGATCCGCAACGGGATCAACCGGAGGTGAGTGAGGAGGACTAGGTATGATAGGAAGTGCTGGTGGTGGTGGTGTAACTGGTCTAGGCTCTAATGGTGAATGTGGTAATGCTGGTTGTGCCTGTGGCACTACAGATGGAGCTCGTGAGGCTGCAGTCGATGCCTCCGAAGAATCTGAATCCGGTGCTGAGCTAGAGCTCGGAGTACCATCCCTCATATCATGAGGAGCTAGCTGATACTGTTCGCCTCGATCTGCCATTGCTGTACAATAAAAATCTCTAATCAGTATCATGAAAGAAATATATTGAATAATAAAATTCAACATACACATGATATGAGACGTCCTCCTATCTTAACGCAACTATTCGTCATTACTATTGATAGTGTTTTGCTTGAATTAAATCAAACTAGAATGCACACGTGTTGCAAATTTCAGTTATGCTGGTCACTCATAACTGGAATTTGTACCACCTGATTATCCTGGCTTAATTCAAAACAAGTTTTGTTCAATATTAATGTTCGGTGCTCTCTGTGTAACTATACGAGCCTATGGTTATAGTCTAGGTCTCTAAGTCAACCTAATTCTCTATAACCTGTGGCTCTGATACCACCCTGTCACACCCCACCCCTCGTCACCTCGTGTCTGGTCTGACGTCACTGAATCGGTTGCGGAAGCATAGTGGTGATGTCTCTGAGGTGAGGGGTGACTTACTTGAACCAATATCATAAGCACACAGATTAACTTAAAGTAATTACATTACCACGGTGTCGCAATCACAACCACATTACAACTATATTTATTTAATTACAATACTAATTATTAACGTGCAAATAACTCAAAGTGCATCCTCACCGGCTATTCCTGCTTACCTGCAAAAAGGTTTGAGTTTGAAACGTCAGCACAAAGCTGGTGAGATCGACAGTTCAATTTAAAACAATATGATATGATAAGCACGTTCTCAAAAGTTCAGTTCTGGATAACCATGGGACCTGTATCTAGTTCCTTTCGGACGTCTAGTCTGTCTCAAGATATTACCCGTCGGTACATATCTTAGTGCCTCATTATCTTAATGTCTATCACACCATTAAGAAGTTCAGGAAACAGATAACAAACATTCACACAAGGGGAGATGCAATCCTCCCAGCGAATGGGGTGTCAACCAATAGTACTATCAATGTTTTCTGCTCGGCCACACATGGGTTCACTAGATACAGTTCAAAATGAGGACTTTCAGTGTCATGATAGAGTTCAGTCTACAGGCCAAAATCCCATGAAATCCCACAAAAGTCACAACAATCACATGAAATCACACAGATATCAGTGATACATATCATATGTTCATTAAAAGTTCAACAATGTTCCCCGATGTTTATAAAAGATTAAAATAAAAGGGGTTGTACGAAACTCACCTGGTAGTATAAGTGTAGCAGTGTATCACCAAACTGATAGTACAGAGATGATTCTGCATTTAGTTATCTTTAATAAGTTATTTATGTTCTAGTTTACTGATTAGATTCTTCTGAACGTTCAATGTCAAAGACATTGCTTAGTAAATCATCAACTCGATATTAATTATATAATTAATTAATTTAAGGTTATATCATACAATGTATGATAATGTAGGAACCTACATTACATTAGATTCCTAACACAAAGTTGATGACACTCTAGATTAATCAGAATAATCTCAGATTAACCAAATAGTTAATGTTGTTGATTATAATGCTAAAACAGTTTCTAGATGATTTAATGGCTTAGGAGTGATTAATCCTTATTATTGATTACCCAAATATCATGAAATATCACAATGTAGCATCAGAATAGGTGAAATAACCAGATTTAACATACTAATCTGACTGTTATCACAAACATCAGATAATCATTCCAATGAGTATGTTAATGATTATGATTAGTTTGAAACACTTGGATTTAACCTTTGCATTTCAAAGATTAATCAAACTAATCACCTACATTGTCATAATCAAATGGTTTAAACCATTATAATCATAGGTATGATTTCATGCAAACCGGGCATCACAACGTATCAAAACAAGGATTTAACCGTTAGAACTTCGTGTTCTTCGTTTATAATCAATCCTAGCCATCATCTAGGCAATAATCAACAATCCTAACTATCTCATTACGTTCAAAATAAAGATCTAATCAATCAAAATCAAACTAGAAGGTTAAAACGAACCGTTACCTGTTCTGACGAATTTCTGCGCGTATAACAACGATCAGGACTTGAAAATACGATCCGTGGCACGATCTATAGCTTCAAATGACTTTAATATGAAGTATGATGGTGTTAGATAGAAGAATTTTCGTCTGGAAGTCACTTGGGGTCGAAAAAAGTGAAGAGAATACGTTCTGGACGATTCTGATCGACTTAAACAATTTTTGGCCGACATAGCCCGCCAGGCGTAACGCCTGGGTTGGAGGGCTGGGGCAGGCGTTGCGCCCCATGTAACAACTGTGTCGGAACCGTCACCGGAACAGTGAACGGAACAGTAACGGCACAGTAACTCAGGTACAAACTATGCAAACTACTGTTGAACTGTTGAATACGTAATGCTAAACAGTAAACTACTATGCTAGTGTTTCTGAAATCTGATTAAACGTAACAGTTTAACAGTCAGAAACACATCAGGCAACATGGAACAGTGATACAGTGATACTAATGATTGTTGATGTGCTATTATGTGAAAACGTATGCGAGGTTAAACAAAACGAAACGATAACGGTTGTTGTTACGGAATGCTAAACCGATGAGCTATTCGTATAGGTGACGATCTGTACGAATGATTCTGATAGTTTAACGTTCTGAGATAATAACTGAAATGTAGAAAACAAAAGTCGGAAAGCAAAACCATCGTCGTGTTCGTTCGAATGACGATTTGAACGAATACGCGCGAAGGTGACGCGTTCTGACGAAACGATAACGAAAACGATAAAAGGGCACGAACGACCATAAATTCAAAGAAATAAGATAATTCTTATTTTACAATTTTGAAACTCATCATTTAATAAATTTAATTAAACTATTTTAAAGGAATCGCGAATAAATTTAATTAACGCGTAATAGTACGAAATTCATTAAATAAATTATGTAAACGACGCTTAAATTAATTTAAGCGTTAATAAATAAATATTGTGATATTTTAAAATATATTTTACAACTTAAAGATCAAGAATAATTCATTTATTTAAAACTCACGAAAAACGCGCATAATTTCCGGAAACGTAACGAAAACACGAACCGAGCAACGAAAACGAACCCGAAATCACCCGAGGTATAAATACCTTGAATGAGCCCATTTAATCCATTTTTCCCGTCTTCTTCTCCCTTTCCAAACCCTAATCCCGGTTTTCATCTCCAACCCCCATTTTTGAACTTTGAATCATCATATTCCCTCATTTCTTGATGAAATCGAGAGGTTCTTGAACCCAAACGAAGATCTTAACCCCCTTTATCTGAAAGTACAGCCGATCTAGAGGGATATCCACTGAAAATTCAGGTAATGAACTACAAAGTATTCGAAAATTAGGGTTTTCGTAACCCTTTTTGTTTAAACCATCAATCTTAACAGATCCTATGCATATTTTCGACTCCTAAGTCTCGAAACTTCATTTCTGCAAACCCTTCTTGGTTCCTTAGTCGATTAGCAGGAGATAGTGGATGTACACCCCACCTCACGATCGGTCGAATGGAGCATAGCAGGTGGTCGAATGACCAGCTGGTCGAATGACACCACCTTCTATTCGGCCGAATGGCTACCAACCCCATTCGATTTATCATGGCCATTCGACAGCATCTTCATTCGGCCTGAACTCAGTCGCCAATGGTCCATTCGATCGGGCACTATTCGACCAATCTTCTCATTCGCTGGCTATCTTTCTTCCCACACTGTCATTCGCCCCTTACCCTCATTCGACAGATAGTTGGACGAACCACAACCACCTTCGGCGAACCACCTCATTCGGCCAGAACCACTTTTCTTTCGCCGATCATTAATTCGCCGGAGCCATCTCAGTCGCCATCACTGCCATTCGCTATTACCCGCACTCAATCGGTCAAGCACAGTCGGCAGCCTCATTCGAACCCTGCAAACATTCGACTGGCTCCATTCGGAGCTAACTCATTCGACCGCTACCACTCTCATTCGATTAAGATGTGTCATTCAGAGGTGTCATCTATTCGGCCTACAATCACCCAGCAACCATCAGCCTACCACTTTCATTATGGAGACAAACTCATTTGAATTGTTTATGTGATAATCTCGTTTACCCAGTAAACCCTCTGGCCCAAAACTCGGCCCAATAACAACAAACAAGCTTTCAAACTGCTATGTTCTTTCGGCCCAGACATGGCCCATAATAGATGAGTAATGTTCGGCCCAACAGCTCAGTGTCGTGGCCCAAGGCCTGCTGTTTAGGCCCATGAGGCCCGCATTCAGCCCAATACCCTATGTTGGGGCCCACGTTGACTGTTTTGGCTCAAAGGACTAGGTGGGTTGGATCATTTCCATGTAAGTGGCCATAAGACTCAACTGGCCCAACCACCTACTATTGAGGCCCAATAATAAGTGGCATGGTCTTGAGAAGAGAATGGCCCATATACATGTCGGGCCAAGTACTTATTTGATACTTGGTCACGAACGGTCCATGTTTAATGAGTTGTGTCATGTGATGAACAATGTAAACCAACAAATGATATCAACTTTAAAAGGTGACATAATTTGGTCTAAGGAACTTGGACAAGCTACAATCTTAAAATAATACAAGAGTGATGGTATTTCTATTTATAAAGGGGTAGAAACCTGTTAGGTTTTACAAAGGTAACACACAAGATTTTAAACTACAAACTAAATTTCATGCTTGGAAAATGATGGTGGCTTTCAAGTAGACACAATATGACAAGGTTTATCAAACTCATGGGTGAACTAAGGTTCAACACACAACGTAATGATATATAATAACAATCACCTACAACACATGAAACAAGGGCCGGACGACAACCATGACTCACAAGTGTTAGCCAACCTCAAGGATAACACATACACACACACACAAACTATTCATAAACTTATACTTACAAGTGATAAACAACTTGAAATCAATACAGGATCGTTAAAACAATACAAATTGCAACAAAGAGCGCGTGCATTTTTGTTTGAGACTAAGTCAACTACCACTACTACAAGGTGAGTTCATTGTCCCTTTTCAAACTATTTTGGTTTTAACTCGGGACTGAGAAGCATGTTATACATTTTAAAACAAATGTTTTAAATTTAACAAAATGTTATTTGATTATGCCAAGTGCTAAAGGCATAAGACTCTATTTAAACTAAAGGCTATTTGATTATGCCAAGTGCTAAAGGCATAATACTCTATTTAAACTAAAGGCTATTTGATTATGCCAAGTGCTAAAGGCATAATACTCTATTTAAACTAAATGCTATTTGATTATGCCAAGTGCTAAAGGCATAATACTCTATTTAAACTAAATGCTATTTGATTATGCCAAGTGCTAAAGGCATAATACTCTATTTAAACTAAAGGCTATTTGATTATGCCAAGTGCTAAAGGCATAATACTCTATTTAAACTAGATGCTATTTGATTATGCCAAGTGCTAAAGGCATAATACTCTATTTAAACTAAAGGCTATTTGATTATGCCAAGTGCTAAAGGCATAATACTCTATTTAAACTAAATGCTATTTGATTATGCCAAGTGCTAAAGGCATAATACTCTATTTAAACTAAATGCTATTTGATTATGCCAAGTGCTAAAGGCATAAGACTCTATTTAAACTAAAGGCTATTGATTATGAGTTTATGCTATGAACTAACACTACGGGCTATGCTTAATACTAATGCTATGAGACTATGTTACTTGTTAATGCTATGGGTTTGTGATAGAAACTAATGTAAACTTTAAATGCTAATGATTCTACAATGCTATGGGAATCCTAAACACAATCATACACACATACACATTGAACACTTGAATGCTATGGATACTGTAAACTCTTGAATGCTATGTGATTGCCATGCTCAAACAACGGTTTGGCCTCTCAGTGCTTGCCTTACCGGTTGTAAAGCTAGTTCTTGTGCACAAGTTACGTAAATGCTGGACTCTTTGTATGCTAAAACTATAGGCTATGGAAGAACAATAGTTGGTCTCTCAGTGCTTGCCTTCAGGTGTTCTTCCTAGCCGGGACTTGAAGAACAATAGTTGGTCTCTCAGTGCTTGCCTTCATGTGTTCTTCATAGTCTTATCGAGGAAATGGACTGATGGCCTCTCAGTGCTTGCCATGCAGTGTTTCCCATAAACTATTTACTCAGGTGATCAGTGACTAGGACGGTATTGGTGAATCTTAGTTGACTTTGTGTCATCATGAGTAGCCCTTATCTCCCCCTAAGTTACACGTAAATCCTGGGGCTGGTATGGACTGATACTGAATTCCTTCGGGCATTCAGTTGTCTATTCCGGTAACATTCAAACAAGCTCACGGATACTATTGATGTATGGGATAAACTTACAAACAGAAGTGCTTAAACTATGACAGAGAAACTATGCGGACGGGTCGGTAAAGGGCTTAATTATTATTAATAACAGTGTCATATCCGGATTAGTATGTGGTGGGACGTCGTCTGGGCGGGTTGTAGGCTTGACCCAGGGGTATGCCCTATATATAAGCATACCGATTTGGATATTACATGTGGAGTTAATAAGATTAAGGTTTTACCGAAAGGAGTTAGGCTAAAGCTATTTAAACTTATAAACTACATGAACTCACCAACCATTGTGTTGACTTTGTTCTCTTACATGCTTTCTCAGGTGATGCACAGGTTTAAACATATGCTTTTGGATTGCATGCTAGGCGGCCTAGATAGAGGACCTAGTGATTTTGGGAAGCACATATTTTGTTGATCATACGAATCATGCTTGGATATCTTGTACTGTTTACAAGATAGAATACATTAATTCTTTTGTTAGGGTTACCAAGTTAAATTATTAAACATTGACATTGTAATTTAACTTTGTAATCCTATTCATATGCTTTATTGTGCTTTAGTGATTTTTAACATTGATGCTATGTAACAATCTGATCAACCCGATTATCACACCCGATATCGCGCCCCGGGAATCTTCCGCCCGACGGGGACTCCGATCCAACCCCGCCGGCCCGGGGTGTGACACCCCACGTCACCTTCCGTCACCATTTTGATTTTAAACTTCTTTTCGCGATTCCGGGAGCATACGAACTCCGTTTTGCGCGCGGTTTTCGCCCACGTTCATCATTTTTCACATACTATCAATCCCCAATAACAAAAGTTACTAAATCCTCGTGGATTTCAAGCACGACCAAATGTGCTCATGTCATTAATGCCGAATTCTTCGTACGCAACTGTCACAGTCTCCTCCTGTTAGAGGAATTTCGTCCCGAAATTTAGTGAAAGACTTACGGGATAACAATTGATCATGAAAATAAATGTGGGTATTTCTGTTTCATCTGATCTTCACGTTCCCACGTATATTCGGGTCCACGCTGTGAATTCCATCGAATTTTGACAATAGGTATGCGACTGCGTTTCGGTACCTTCACCTCTCGATCCATTACTTCAACTGGTTCTTCCCTAAATTGAAGTTTCTCATCAATTTGGATTTCTTTCAGAGGTACGATCAAGGATTCATCGGCTAGGCATTTCTTCAAATTTGATACATGGAAGACATCATGAACGTTATCGAGTTCAGGAGGTAATTCAAGTCTGTAAGCCACTGGTCCAATTCGTTCAAGAATTTTAAATGGTCCTACAAATCTTGGTGAAAGTTTACCTCTTTTCCCAAATCTGAATATACCCTTCCACGGTGAAACTTTATCACACCTCGACCAACGGCGGAACACGTCGGGGCGCGAGCTTGACTGTTCATTAGCTCATGGTGCTATGTTAAAGTTTGAATAATTAATGCATCCATTTAGTAATGTCAATCAATTCATTAAAACAACATTAAAATAGTCATTACAAAAATTAAGAATAAACCATACATCACATTACTTGAATCAAAGTATTACAATTGAAAAGTCTATACATTTGTTTCAATGTTTAAACTAGGTCACTAAGCCTATCTTATGTCTTCATCATGCTTCATTATCCTGTTACACATGTAAAATAGAGTTTGTCAACTATTTGCATAGTTGGTGAGTTTACACACGAAGTTTAATTAATAAATATAAAAAGGATGCAAACTATAGCCTAACTAGATATGTATCATAAGCACAACATGAATACAAGTTTGAATAAATTGAATGAATGAATGAATAACAATTGCTTGTGTCCAAACAAGTATCCTTACAACATGTTAATTCAAGTATGGACATACTATAAATTAACAGTTATAATTCAACACGTTTGCTAGGTGTACTTTTCACCTTTTTCACACAAAAGCAAAAGCCTTTGCGAAGATAGTATCTAACCATCTTAGGCTACTAGGTACTTGCTTGACTGGCAACACACATAGAATAACACATAGAATCAACACATTGTATAATCTTAGCCTCTAACACATAAAGCTAACTAGGTCTAAGGCTTGCATCATAGATTGAATGAATAGTAGAATGAATAAAGTTTGAATAAGACATGTGTAACATCCCAAAAACAAAAATGTAAAAGAGAGTGTGAAGAAACTCACTTGATTGGATGCTTAGCTAATCCACATTGAGCTTGAATAATGAATGAGGAAACAAGTACTATCTACTCACCCTAAATTTTGAATATTTAGTTATTAAATAAATAAATATTCTTGTTTGAATTTAAATAATACTAACATTCTATTCCCATCCATTTGAATTATACATATATTGGTTTTAAAATAATGCTTAGTGTTTATGTGTAAACTAATTATTTTGGGAATCTATAAAAAAAATAATTTTGGAGTAACTATAAACTCATTTAAAATAATTTGTAAAATTATCCTTGTTTTTAGAATTAATAGTTTTAAGAATTTGAATAAAATTGTGTGTTTCAAATAATATTTTAAAAATTATTTTATGCACTAGTAATAATAGTTTAATCCCCTAGGTATTTTATTAAATTAAATGATGTATTTAAATATTTGTTTAAAGATTATGAATATTTGAGTTAGAAAAATTTCATTTAGAATTAATTTAATAAACTTTATGAATTATAAACAGTTTTTAAAATTTTATTAGATAATTTTATTTAACCCAAAACATATTTTATTATCTATAATAATAGTCGGTTCGAATTTTAAGTATAAACTAATTTAGTCTATATTTTTCATTTATTTTATTTAATTACAACTTTTTCTATAAATAAAACACTTTTAGTATTTTAAATAATTGTAATATTTTTCTGAATTAATTATATAAAATCAGAATACAAGAAATTGCATTTTAACAAATTTTTTTTAAAAAAATTTATATAAAAAGAAAATGGATGAATAGGCTGAAACAAACAAACAAAAAAAAACAAAACCGGTTTGATCCAGTTTAGAACCCGGGTGCATGCGCAGCTAATCCCGATTGGGTGCTCCCACAACCGGTTGATCTATACATTCCAATTGGTAAGCCTGCGCCTCTTTTGAATATAACCATGGGTACTGCTTTCCCCAAAACCATGTTATTAGACCGATGAACCCTAGCATTCGCTTTGATCCAATTCGATTAACAGGGTAATCGTGAGTGATCAAAAGCATAGGGCTTTTGATCCTCACATGATAACGAGTATTTAGACGTGTATACTTACTTGTTTGGTGATCGAATAGGGCAGGTTTGAGTGAATAGCTGTGCCGATATGTTCTTGACTCAAAATCATATTCTGGAGCGTTTTTGAGTATGTTGTTTGCACGCAGACAGGTTCGAGAGGTTCAAAAGAAGCGAACGTGATAATTTATTTTGAGTTTTATAGCAGTTCTAGTTGAATTTGATTCCCGGTCAATTGTCGGTATATTTGGAAGTTTGTAAACGCGTGTAATGGGTTTAATCATTTTAATTACTGATTGGGGACGAGATTAGAGTTCGAATAGTTTCCTAAAACACTTCGATCCAGCTGTGAACACACGGATTTGAGCTGTCATTGAAAACGGGTCGCGAATTGGAGCTTTGGTCGGATCTGAGGTGTAAACGGGCAAAGGGGAAATGAACAATTAAGAGTTGTCAACCATAGTCCCTAATGTTTCCTTGTATTAACACCTTTTGTTTTAATATTTTTCATCAGCAAATGGATTATTAAGTTTACATAATTGGTCCCCCAAATCTTTGCAGGTTATCATTTTATGTTAGAACTTTTAGAAATTTTAAATAACTTAATTTTTATTAATCTATAAAACCTTTTAATATTTCTTGTTACTAGTTTTGTTATTTGTTAATTATGTAAAGATAATGTTACTGTTTTATTATAATTTCAAGATGACTTTTAAGTTTTAAAGATTCATTAATTTTTATAAAATGAAATTTTATAAAGGCTTTATTATTACTGTTATTTCATAAACTTTTAGTTTGATTATAACCAATATATATCAATAGATATAAAAGTTTATAATCTTATTATTTAATGTAGTTAAATTTTACAAAGGCTTACCCGTATAACTTTATATTTATATATACATATGTGGCTCCAACTTTGCTTTATTAGAATTTGATGCGATTAAAATAATCGAATTAGAAGCGAAAACTATAGGGATTACACAAGTCGAAGGGGTAGACTAAACAGAGACATTCGCCCCGGTTGCCAGGTTCGAAACCATCAGGGTTATTATTGCTATAGCAGCTCAGAGAGGCTGTGAATTACATCAACTTGATGTTAAGACGGCATTTCTAAATGGAGATCTCACTGAGGAGATCTACGTATGTCAGCCAGAAGGGTTTGAAGTTAAAGGAAGTGAAAAGAAGGTATACAGATTGAAGAAGGCCCTGTACCGGTTAAAACAGGCTCCCCGAGCCTGGTACTCCAAAATAGATGGGTATTTCCTAATGCATGGCTTTCTGAGGAGTCATAGCGAGCCTACTCTTTATGTAAAAAATGTAGGCAATCAAGAAATTATGTATGTGTGTCTCTATGTAGATGATATTGTCTGCACTAGTTCCAGTTTACATCTGGTTCATGAGTTTAAAAACAGCATGAAGGCATAGTTCGAGATGTCTGATATGGGATTGCTTAAGTACTTTCTGGGACTTGAGGTGACTCAAAAGGATAATGGAGTATTCATCAGTCAGACTCAATATGCAAGAAAGCTGCTACTTAAGTTTGGTATGAAGAATGTTAAGACTGAAAGGATTCCCATGAATGTGGGAGAGAAGCTGTATGCTGAGGATGAATCTGGCAGGGTGGATGATACAAACTATCGAAGCATAGTTGGTGGATTAATCTACTTAACTCACACCAGACCAGATCTGGCTTTTTCGGTCAGTCTGGTATCCAGGTTTATGCAGAAGCCATCCAAGATTCATCAAGGTGCGGTCAGAAGGGTTCTTCGGTATGTGGCAGGAACCTGTAATTTTGGGTTATGGTATGATAGGGAGAATGATCTGAAGCTTATAGGATATACAGATAGTGATTGGGCCGGGTGTGTTGATGACAGGAAGAGTGTTTCGGCCAGTGTGTTTATGCTTGGAGGGTGTGCAGTGTCCTGGAGTTCCAGAAAGCAGCATACGGTGGCTCTTTCAAGTTCAGAGGCGGAATATGTAGCAGCCACTGCTGCTGCTTTTCAGGGAGTTTGGTTAAGGAGAATTCTAAATGATCTGGGATGTGACCAAGCTTCACCAACTATCATTTTCTGTGATAATAAGCCGGCAATCAATCTTTCGAGAAATCCTATCATGCATAGTCGTTCGAAACACATAGAGTTGAAGCATCATTTTATTCGTGATCTGGTGAATCAAGGTGTTATTCAACTTGAATTCTGTGGAACAAATGAACAGCTTGCAGATATGCTTACTAAGTCCCTTGCTAGAGACAAGTTTGCTTACTTGAGACATTGTGTGGGTATAAGAGAATTTGAAGCACGGGAGGATGATGAAGATGCTTCAAATAAGTCAGTTAGAAGTAGTTAGTTGTTTGGATATTTTCTGTTACAATTGTTGAGTTTGTTAGTTAGTTACATCTCTTCTATATAAAGAGAGTAACTCTTGTATTTTGTGTGTTGAAAAAAATAAAATCTCTGCTAAAAGCTTTGGCCTATTCTCTTCTCTTAAAACCTTCAAAAATAACAAAAAGTAGGTACCACATTGCAAATTATCATCATCGTAATATCAGGTGGGTTTTTAACTAGTTTTTGTGTGTGTGTGTGTCTATATAGAGTATAAATATTTTAAAAAGACTTGAAAACATAAAGACTTAAATAGTATGAAGACACAAAAGAATGATACATGGATAAGAAACCAAATGATAAACATGTCAAAACAAAAAATAAACCTACACATGCAAGTTTCTCTCATTTTTTAACATTTATAACTTTTTTATACATTAATTTTTTTTCAAAAATTTACATAATAAATTCAAGCGCTTTTATCTTTCTAACAAGCATAATACTAATATATTTTTAAAAAATAAAGACTTAAACTAGATTTCACGAACTGTACTTATTATGGTGTTTTTGGAAGGTATTGGTTATTTACACACCCCGCTTTTTTAATTCAACACCCCCTTTTTCAGTACTCCTCGTATAGAACTTTACGTGGCGTACAGCACCACCTGCAACCTTGTAATCTGCGTGTCGTACGACACGTACAGTCCTCTACGTGGCGTACGACATCTGACACCTGCAACCTTAAATTCTGAGATGTGACTGGTTAAATTCCGTGTCGTACGCCACGTAGAGTTCTGTATGTGGCGTATAGGTTTCTTGAATAAAATGACTTGTTTTTTCACATCACCACATTGAATTCTTATACGTGTAGTATGGTACTATATGACACGTCGAAGTCTAAAACAATTTTTTTTTAACTTAAAATTGAAATAAAATTTGTAATGTTATAAATTTGAACATTTTTAACGTCTAATAATTTAAGCATTTATAACATTATTATTAACGTTTTTTTATTTTTAATATTAATTTCATTAATTTAATATTGTTGCCGTTTTGCCAAAACTTAACATCAATCAACACAAATACAATTTATATACAAATTAAAAAATAAACAAACAATCAAAACAAATCACAATATGTACATAAACTGTGTCTGTACAGTACAAGGAAAACAAATAAACTACGGATCCTGTTGGGGAGGTGATGGCGAAAGGGGAGGAGGCTCGATACCTGCCTGCCTGGACCTCTCGATCTCGCGATCGATCATCCAGCACAGCATTTCGCTCTGCCGAGATAGGATCCGATCATGCTCCCTAGATTGTGTAGAAAGATCCAGGAGTATCTGATCGTGCACCCTGGATCGTGCAGAAAGATCCTGGAGTATCGAAATCATGGATCTGGTTGTTAAAAAAGCATTTCTACGAATTGTTGTATACGTGTTAAATACATTTACATTTAAAATAAATCAATATAATTGACTTATCCTTTTTCACGACATATTTATACGAATTGTTGTATATGTTGTCTATATATTTCTTCCCAAGAAGATGCGTTTGTTGTGTGATACTTATTCCAAACTGCACTTATTGTCGGCATCGGATAATCTCCTTCCAACTTGATGTTGACGAAATGATTGTTGTGTACATATACAAACGACCCGACTTGACGAGGGATGACAGCTTCACTCTCCATGCTTATCCACAGCGGAAAATATGTCTGAGAGCTTTTTATATTTATTAGGTGAACAATCACACCAAATCTTTGAGTTATCAGAATTCCGGTGTAAGGCATTTGCATCCAATGTTTAAATGGTGCAGCTTCAACTTGCTGCCAGTTAATGCTGTTATAAATGAAATTATACATGCCTTCTTGTATATTTTCAAATATCGACCGATATGCATCCCTATGTGTTTCCATCTCATATAACAGTTGCTATCGAACGTAGAGCCACATATTTTCATCAAAACCTAAACCCACGGCAACAGCTCGGAAACCGCAGTTTCCGTCGGGCATTACGTCCTGTATGCGTGAAATGTGACCGTGAAACAAATCTGGTATTAAGCTTTTAAATCTGTTAAAATTTCAGATACTTTCGTTTTCAACGACCGATTGAAATGAAGCAGACTCTTGTGATAGTTGGATAGGATCTTTTTTGCTTTAGCTTTCCCTTTTGAAGATGTTGACCGACTACGCTGGAGTGCAGCAGTTTGATCTTTACCTTGGAATGTGTGTATGAACTATGTCTGGGTTGATCAATGACGTTGTGCTGTGAGTCCTGTTTCTTTTGTTGCTGCACTTTGGAACTAGGACGTCCACGAACGTCTTTTTGAACAACAGGCGGTTTCTTATCACTTTTCCAAGGAAAAGCTGTAGCCAATATTTTTTTTCATCATACTTTTTTTTCACTTCGGTCGGTTGTGTCATTATTTGTTGTTTCACGGCTTGTAACTATTCTTTGACATTAATTTTTTCTTCGTATAAAAATAACGGATGAGTATCAAGTTTTGTCCAGAATATATCTACAGTGGCAAGTGGAATTTTGGTATCTGAAACAAATTTGATTATCAAAATTTGTATCAAATGAAAGACATTTTCTATAATAATAATGAAAGACATTTATAATGTTACCTGTGTTTTAATATTTTGACAGACGATAAGCACACGGCAAGCCACAACTGGTAAAAAGTTGACAGTTACATGTATGATTTCAGGTCCACAATACCTGTATCTTGCTTTTTTCAACAACAATCAGATAAAGCGCCTTGTGTAAAACCTTACCTCGAAGGTAATCAAACAATGCTATTTTGTGATGACTCATAGTTTTCACCTTGCTTGTTTCAAAACCGTGATTTATGTTCATCTCCTGTGAATTTACAACTTCGTCAACAAACCCGACAAGTGTGGCAAGCGAACTATTTGGTGTTTTTAAATATTGTTTTAAGTTCGCGTGCTGACTTTCGACTCTGTTGGTTGTATGTTGACCGAAGTTTCGGTTTTTGTTGGTCCAATCAGATACAAACATTTCTTTGTAACTGTTCAACCATGTTTGCGTTAAATAATTTAAAACGCCTGAAACAAAACGTAACCACATAATTAGTGTATATATATATTATATATGTATGTATGTATGTGTAAAAACTTACGCTGCCGTTTGTCTTTGGTTAGCTGTTCGTATAACTTGTTATAATTGTATTGATAAATGTCCTCAGATGAAGACTCACACAATGTCGTCCACATATGACGGAATCTGTTCCAATCACTGTTAGAAAAACTTGCCTTGTAGTGTTTAGAAATGTTTTTGCTTATGTGCCACCTGCATAAGCACCTACTTGCGTCACGTTATACCAGCTTACACGCATTCATCAATATAAGATCTCGGTCTGTTATTATTACACGGGGCTCCATACACTTGTCTAACATTTCTTTCAGGTTCTGTATTACCCACAAGTAATTCTCTTCACGTTCTTTTGTTATAAACGCATGTGCAATACAAAACGTATGGTGTGTTGAAGTCACATCAACAATCTGTACAAAC
This sequence comes from Mikania micrantha, assembly GCA_009363875.1. Classification (NCBI taxonomy): domain Eukaryota; kingdom Viridiplantae; phylum Streptophyta; class Magnoliopsida; order Asterales; family Asteraceae; genus Mikania; species Mikania micrantha. The sequence continues at coordinate 38,580 of SZYD01001482.1, forward strand.
GGTATTCTGTACATGTTCGTTTTGTATGTGGCGTCAATCATCAGCACATGCGGGAACACTCGCCAGTATGTGTACGACTTCGGATGACAGAAGAACACTTCCTCGACGACATTTGTTGCAGGATCTTTTCTGGTATAGTACACATAGCCCTTAGAATGCAGTAGGTTTTCCAGAACCTGCATTGGAGTGGTACCTACTTTCTTTTCATTTTTTATTTTCTGTTGGGCGTTGTATATGTCCCTGATTGCATAAACATTATCAGGATTTTGCTTCTTGATAGTTGACAAAATATTGCGCGTGTCCATATGTTCTTCAGTCAGTTGTCCCACCATCTTTTGTTCGTCTTGAGACAACCTTCTTACAAATGGATGCCCTTCTAGATGTTGAGCAGCCTCATGGTTATGCTCGTCATTTCGGACCTCTAACTGCCAAACAAGACGCTTTTCGTTGTAAACGCCAACCAGTTTAAATGGACAGCCAATTTTCTTGCTGCCGGAGCGTCTACGCGTCGCAACGGTCTTGTGTTCGCCACCACAATCACAAACAAGCCATACCTTCTTTACAACGTTTCATTTCTTTTTAGATCGAGCAGTGACTACAATATAACCGTTGTCAACCGCTCTGCTTTTCACCCAGGCAACCTGTCACACCCCCAAATTCCCACTCGTGGCAAATGTCCACGTGGATGTGACGTGTCCAGAATCACAGCTCAAGGTCATATAGAACACCTCTATATGCGTTTACAAATCCAATTTTTGACACATACACAATTAAAGTAGTTTGCAGCGGAAAAAGTATTTCATCATATAGCAGCGGAATATTCAAATGTTTGACATATGCAGCGGAAATCAAAAGTTGTTAAACACTACGATGTTTGATAAAGATACATATTCATAATAAACAGTGTTTGTATGAAAACATAGATAAATGCATGCAGGTCCTATGCTCGATCCCCTACGTGCATTCCTGGCATCCATAGCCTGCTAGTTACCTGAGAATACAAGTTTGAAAAGTGTCAACACGATGGTTGGTGAGTTCACAGGTTTTGATATACATATAGTAATGAAAGTGTGTCATGCTGTTTATCAATGTTAGTACCGAGCCCTAGGCCCCAAGTGTCAGTGCGTCACTACCGAACTAGACTTGTTTGCTCTTGCCTCCGCTATGCCTCGTATACATAGCAAGTTAGGTCAGAATTTGCACGGGTTATGACACTCAGTCAACATGGTGCCCCGTGGGGTTAGTCATTCCCTAATGGATCCATCCAAACCTACCACGTTGTTCGTACATTAACGGTAAGACTTTGTGAGGGCTTGTAACGAGTTCAACACTTAATGTTTGTCCAATAAACCAGCATACACAATAATGTTTGTACAGTAATAATGTTTGACTCGATGCAACTAGTATTCTCCCCCTATTTAAAAGCATTTGAAAAAGAGTAAAGAGGGGCCGTAAACTCACCTTAGTGAAGTGAATGTGTAATAGCGTAAGCTCCTGATATAGTAGGCACGTCGGTCACCGGCAACCTATATCGTATACCGTTCGTGAGTTCGCGTAAGTGACCGTGCTAGTGTTAGTGCTCGTGTTTGTGTCCAACAACCCTGGGTTGTTCATGTTTGCCTGTGTCGGTCCACAATGACCGTGTTTGCTCGTGTTGGTCCATATGGACCGTGTTTGACCATGTTTGACCGTGTTTGACCGTGTTTGACCAAAGTTGACCGTGTCAAGTCAACGACCCGTTGGTGAACCGTGTGAGGGTTTGTGACTCGTGTAGCAATTGTGTAAGTGTTTGTCGTGTGCAAAATGCGCAAGTCGCGTCTATGGACAACTTACTATTTATAGTAAGTTTCCATTTATAGAAAGTTCACAAAGCATGACGGTTTTATATTTCTAACGTGTTCAATAGTCCTACGGGATCATGTTAACACATAGCACATCATCATACGGGTTCACATAAGTCGTTTATAGCATGATAGTGCACAAAAGTTTCCTAAGATGGAAAGTTTCCATTTTTAGCATACGTGACATCGGAAACCATCTAACTTAGCATCTAATCCACATATTATAACATAATAAGTCATTTAGCATACTCAAATAATACAACACGTTGACAAGTCGGTTTTTGTAAAAATAAAGTTACTAAAAATGGTAACTTTGTGGTTTGTGCATAAAAATGACCATTTAACATTTCTAAACCATTTTCATATTACCAATCCTCATAATAAACCACTTAACACCATTAATCATGTCATCTCATCCCAAATTATCATTTAACAACATTCTAACTAGAAAAGTTACTAAAAATAGTAACAATGACAAGTATGACTACAAACATCATCAAAACCTTTCTCTAACAAATCAAATCATCATATTATTATCCTAACAACAATCCTTTATACATGCATGTTCACCATATCATCCATAACACTAGTTTGTAACCACAAAGTTTCTAAAAATAGCAAGTGTGCCAATTATTCACATTTTAACCATCAAGATCATGATCTAATCTTGTACAAACTCTTAAACATCATCAAGAATCATCCTAATGTAACTAAAATTATCTAAAATGCTTTAGATCATACATGCATGCATCAATATCATCACAAATCATCATTTTAAGCATAAAGGTTCATACCCATCACTTTAGATCATCACAAAACTCAATAATAACATCATAGATCATCATTAATAGTAGAATAACCATCAAACCCAGATCTAAAACTCAAGAAATCCGTGCACGTGTTTGGTGTGTGCTTGCATGTGGGTTTTACCCATTGCATGTGAGATTGTGAGTGTTTTTAAGCTACAAGGAGAGTCATACTACCTTACAAAGCTTCTAGAAGTGCTGAGATGATGCGTAGCAGCCCCTTTGACCTCCTGGTTTGTGGGTTTCAATGGGTGCAAGGTGAGAACGATAGAGTGTGAACTTCTATATGGTCTTCAAGCTTCCACCTCCAACTTCCAAGCTTCACAAATGCTCAACAATGGTGGTTTCTGTGGGTTGTGCAAGGAAGAAGACGAGAATAGGCGGAGGGTGGCGTGTTTAGTCGAGCAAAATGATGAAAATAGGTGTGATGATGATCTTGGAAGTTTAAAAAGGAAAATCTGCGATTTCAGGTGTCAGGCGTGTCGCCTGACGTGGGTGGTTTCCTCCTGTCGTTACGCGCGGATCCTGGTCGGACGAGGCGCGCAATTTCCTCCCGCGCGCATCGCCTGACGTGGGCGTCTCGGGTCAGGCGTACCGCCTGGCCTGTTTTTCAAGCCCAATAAGCTTGTTTTTGTTGTTCTGGCCCGATCTTGTCCGTTTCTCGATCATAGAACGTCGTTCAAGCGTCGTTTGGACTCTATTGGTCAATTATTAGCCATAATTGACTTGTGACAGTGTTTCGTGAGGTTTCGAGTGTTGTGCTACACAATGTGTTAGACGTTCACCAACGTTCGTGTGTTTTGACACGTGTGTGCTGTTCGTTGATAATTCCACGAATTATCTAGTCATGTGTCAGTATTCGTACTGTCGTGCCACGTGTACATAATGCATTTAAATAAGCATTTAAATAAATAAGATGCTGACCTGGAAATTACGGGGTGTCACACAACCAGCTCATCATGAGACATAAATTCCTGACCGGTATCCCAAAACACTTTACCATGATGGCCCCCATCAAAATAATCATGCCCGCTATTTTGTGTTTCTGAATATACATCATTTTCTTCATGCTTGTAAAAAGGTTGACTTTCCCATCCAAATTCTTGTTTGTTTTCGTAACTGTAAAAAGACTCAACGCAAGGATCCTCATTTAAATCAGGAATCCTATTCGCTTTGTATGCTTGAAAGTTGGGTTCCTCGTTTAAATCAGGCAGCTCCTGAGGTCTACTGTCACCATAATAAGATCGACCGACAGAATCCTGTTCTATCTTGTCATCTCCAAAGAAGAAATTCACATCCCAAAATGACATTATATGAATACAATAAACAACTGATAAAATTCAAATAGGAATTCGTAGGAAGAAAAACACGAATGACGAATTATAAACGTTCGTACGTTATATATATAAGAAATGGAATGTTATGTCATTTTGTTATTTGTACGAGATTTGAATTTCAAAATTTTATACGTGTCGTATAGTACTGTACGTGGCGTATAATGACCTTTTCAGTACATCCACAAGAGTGCAAAATCAATTATTGTCCCGTATACGCCACGTACAGGACTGTACGTCGAGTATAGCATTCACATCATGTCAGGTACCATACTGCTCTTCTTATATTATTGTCCTTTATACGCCACGTAGAGTACTGTACGTGGCGTACAACATCCCATCATTGTGCAGAGGTGTCAGTACTTTTGGTGCGATGTTTTGTACATGGCGTATAGTATGCTACGTGGCATACAACACTCAATCATTGACTGAATATCAGCCTAGAATGTTGTTGTATGTAACGTAGGGCTCTCTACGCCACGTATAGAAACCTGTACGTGGCGTAGGGTACTGTATGACACGTCTAAATGGTGTGAAAATAAAGAATTGGGTGTGAGATTAACACAAACCTTTTGGAATATCATTTAAAATTGGTTTTTATGGTGTTTTTTGTGACACATCTGTACGTTTTATGGCGTTAACGTTTTATGATGTTTTTAAAGATATTTTATGTTTTTAATATCTTATGGTGTTTATAGTGTTCGTGTGTTAATTAAACTAAAACAAGGCATTTCATTAACACTTGAAGTTTGTACATGTTATTTTTTTTTAAAGTGTTTTTCTAGTGACACATTTGTAAGTTTTATGGCATTAACGTTTTATAGTGTTTTTTGAGATATATAATATGGTGTTTATGGTGTACGATTATAAATGAAACTAAAATAAGGCATTTTATGTTGTTTTTGAACACTAAAAGCACAATAAATACTTAGGGTTTGTATATGGTGTTTTTTTTTTAAATTTGTTATATATAGCATTCACATTTTATGGTGTTTTTTTTTGTGATATTTTATTGTGTCTATGGTATTTTATGATGTTTATGATGTTCGGATATTAATGAGACTAAAACTGAACATTGTATGGTGTTTTTAGTGTTCAGGATTATGAACATTCGTAAACATCATAAAATGCAAAATTCATAAACACCAATTCAAGTCGGGTTTTCTATATAAAAATATTATACTCATTAAAAAGCTTAAAAATTAGTCGATTTTAATTATGGTGTATTTTTTTTAAAAAAATAACTAATAAAAAGTTATAAACATTTAAAAAATTGAGAGAAGTTGTTAAAAGAGTCAACAAGTACCATAAACACTTAAAGCTTTGTTTCGCTAATTTTTTTTGTTTGAGTTTTTAGTATGTTATTCTTAGCTTTTCATTATTTTCCGTCTTATTTAGTCTGTTCATTTCTTCGGTAAATTCTTCGGCTCTATTCGTTTCTTCCTAAAAATCATTCGCCCCCTCCATTTTCATCTTAAAAATCTTTCGGCCCACTCCGTTTTCATTTTAAAAAATCCTTCGGCCATCTCCAAGTTTTTTCCAAACTCCGTCACTGTTTACTCTTAACATATTTCATGTCAAAAATAGGTCGACATGTATGTTTAAGACATGTTTATTTTCATGTCTAAAGACGTAGAAAACTGTTAACCTGTTAAGACTTCTAAAATTGTTAATTCTTTAACTGTAGTTTCTTAACAAGTTACATAACATGTTCTTTAAAAAGTTCTTTTACATGTTATTTATAGTGTAAACTATTAAAAAGTTATTTACTAGGTTATTTCGTGTTTACATGGTTAAACAGGTCGTGTATGTGTTTAGAAAAATATAGAAGATGATTTTTCGTCTCGTGTTCATGCCTAGTCATTTCATACACAACGCATCTATGTCTATACCATTATACCAGTCATACTTAGCAAACATATGTGAGTTCAACTCAATTACAAAACTAGTAACTAGGACCAACTTATTTACCAACAAATTTTTTTTGAAAGTTTCAAGTGAAAGCAAGGCACAAACTTCTTTAATGAAAGGACAAAAGAAAAAAAAAGCCTAAGTTAAAAATCGGAACACATAAAAAGTAAAGAAATTTTAAAGATTTAATAAAATATTAGATAATTTTGTTTCTAATAAAATATCAAAATTCGTCAACTTAAAACTCTTTTTTTTTTTTTTTTATTATAGATCGAGGGCGTATATGATATATTATTGTTAGAATTTGGTAAATATGCTATTTAAGTAGGCTTTGAAAGAGGTATATATACCTTTAGTTATTAGTTGATTAAATTTGTAATTTTGGTAATGTTTGGGAAACGATATATTAAATTTTGTTTTTTGTCAGTTCAAAAATTCAATTAAGAAAGTTTATTAGGGACTAGCTTATTACCCGTGTATTACACGGATTGAATATAAAATTTTAAACTGTTAGTAATAAAAATTTATAAATTATAAAATAAAATTTTGATATAAATTGATTAAATTATGTATTATAACTATTTTAAGTACTAAAACAGTAACTAAAATTTTTAATAACTAAAGTAAAAATACTTAACCTTCTTGATTAGTAAATAAAGAACTTTAAATAACTGATCAGTTGTTTTTTTATCAAAAACTGATGTAATTCAAGAAAATAATGTATAAGCTCTATAATAAAAGTTAAATGACTTAATTTGAAAATATCATTAAACATAAAGAAATAATAATATGATTTTTTCTTTCATTTTTATAACTCTTATTTTTTAAAAGAAATATTTTTTAAACATTTCGTTTCAAGAAGCGTCATTTGTTATAAATATCCCGTAACTTAAAAACTTTGATTTATAGTTTATTTAATTTCTAAACAAATGTTTTTATGAAAACTTGTTTCTATAAAACTTTTATTTTCTAATAAAATATCAAATTAAATAATTTCTTATTTATAAAAAATTTTGATTTTTAGAAAGTTTTATATTGTATAAACTATTTTAAAGTGTGTTTTTTTAATACAAATGTTTGATTTTTAAATAATCAATAGCTATTTTCTAGCATGTAAATGCATTTAATATTATTAATCATTAATATTCTAGTTATTTAATGAGAAAGATAATATAATTATTTTAATAGAAAAGATAATTAAATAGAATTATAGAAAAATGACAAGTGGCAATAAACACATGAAAATATGACAAGTGACAAATAAACATTTTTGTTTATTATAATAGAAAGATTATGCCAAAAGAATTTATTACTATCAGGTTAAAAACATATATATTACTCGAAATAATAAAATATTAAACAATTAGTGTGTGTATATATTATACAAACACATAGAAATAATAAAGTAAATAGATGAAAAAGAATATTAAATAACTGAAATATTTATCATCTTAATTTTTATATAATAAAGACTTGAATTTGTTTAAAAATAAAGGTGCCTGCTTCTTAATAAATGATTCAAAATTTGGTGAATTGATGTCTCAAATTTGCAAAGACGATGACGTGTATGTTTTTTTCACCTAAATTTGATTTTTTTACCTAATTTTGTTATTGTTTTTATAAAAAATATACTATTTTAACAATAAAGTCTATAATAATCCACATATATTATTAGTATCAATAACTCAATATATATATATCTTATGAAAGTGAAAAATACATATCTTATGATTTTAGTTTTATATTTGCACTTCAGGTGGTCATCGACTTGACATCTTAGCACAACTTGTCATTTATTAAACTCGCTGTCAAATTGAATCAAAGGCATGATGCTAGCAGAAGAATTATCAGAAGTGTATCTGGGAGATGTTGAGTTACGATGAGCTATTGACAAATTAAAAATAGAGAGCTTGTAAAAAAAGTGGGAGATGTTTGTACTATTAATTGTAGGAACTTTTATATTAAACGGTTGGTTTTGATGTATATATAATATTTTTGGGTGTTGCTACCTGGTTTAATATAATTGGTTTGATTATTGTGTTTTTTAATTATTAATTCATGTTTTCCATAAATTAAAAATAACCAAATCATTTTATTCATTTACATGAAAAAAAAATAGAACCGTTGTATTTGCTTGGATTTTATTAATTTTATTTTAAAACGGTCTATGCAAATGTTTTTAAAACGGTTTAAAGTATTTTTTTAGAGCGGTTGCACTAAATTACAAATGAATCATTAATTTACATTTTAAGTGTTTTTGGTTCAAAACCTTTTAAAACACATACGATAAACCGTTCTAAAAGGTTTAAATATTAAACTGTTAGTAATAAAAATTTATAAATTATAAAATAAGATTTTGATATAAATTGATTAAATTATGTATTATAACTATTTTAAGTACTAAAACAATAACTAAAATTTTTAATAACTAAAGTAATAATACTTAACCTTCTTGATTAGTAAATAAAGAACTTTAAATAACTGATCAGTTGTTTTTTTTTATCAAAAACTAACTGATGTAATGCAAGAAAATAATGTATAAGCTCTATAATAAAAGTTAAATGACTTAATTTGAAAATATCATTAAACATAAAGAAATAATAATATGATTTTTTCTTTCATTTTTATAACTCTTATTTTTTAAAAGAAATATTTTTTAAACATTTCGTTTCAAGAAGCGTCATTTGTTATAAATATCCCGTAACTTAAAAACTTTGATTTATAGTTTATTTAATTTCTAAACAAATGTTTTTATGAAAACTTGTTTCTATAAAACTTTTATTTTCTAATAAAATATCAAATTAAATAATTTCTTATTTATAAAAAATTTTGATTTTTAGAAAGTTTTATATTGTATAAACTATTTTAAAGTGTGTTTTTTTAATACAAATGTTTGATTTTTAAATAATCAATAGCTATTTTCTAGCATGTAAATGCATTTAATATCATTAATCATTAATATTCTAGTTATTTAATGAGAAAGATAATATAATTATTTTAATAGAAAAGATAATTAAATAGAATTATAGAAAAATGACAAGTGGCAATAAACACATGAAAATATGACAAGTGGCAAATAAACATTTTTGTTTATTATAATAGAAAGATTATGCAAAAAGAATTTATTACTATCAGGTTAAAAACATATATATTACTTGAAATAATAAAATATTAAACAATTAGTGTGTATATATATTATACACACACATAGAAATAATAAAGTAAATAGATGAAAAAGAATATTAAATAACTGAAATATTTATCATCTTAGTTTTTAAATAATAAAGACTTGAATTTGTTTAAAAATAAAGGTGCTTGCTTCTTAATAAATGATTCAAAATTTGGTGAATTGATGTCTCAAATTTGCAAAGACGATGACGTGTATGTTTTTTTCACCTAAATTTTATTTTTTTACCTAATTTTGTTATTGTTTTTATAAAAAATATACTATTTTAACAATAAAGTCTATAATAATCCACATATATTATTAGTATCAATAACTCAATATATATATAAAAATAGTAAATACATATATTTCTCTTTAAACTTATAAAATTATATTTTTTAAAACACAAATTTTCAATGTATAACATAATATGTTTTACATATATCTTTAAAAAAAGCAATATAATTTAACATAGTATGCTTTTAAAAAACAATTCAATAAAATATATAATTTTACAAGTGGAGAGAAAAATACATGTACTTTTCTAGAAAGAAAAATAGTTAAAGACCTTTTTTACATGAAATGAAAAAATATAGCATATATTCGCTGCAACTTACGAATTCTAAAATCTTACAATTACATCATTTCATTTATAATAGGGTTATCCTTCAAACTTTGATCTCTTATCCGACAATACTCCTAACTGATAAAATGTTTATTGGTATTTCCAACTTTCAAAACATATTCTCAATTGACAATAAACTCAAAAATAGGTGACACGTCATAAAAAAACGTTCTTTTTTAGAGTGCCAATGGAAAATGTTTTGAAAGTTAGAAGTATCAATAAAAATTTTCTCAGTTGAAAGTATTGTTGGCTAAGAGGTCAAAGTTGGGAGTATTTAAATTCAATAACTCTTTATAATATTATGATATTCATTTAAATATTAATTTTAAAAATATCAAATTAATGGATTGAAAACGTTGATAACGCATTGTCATTTTCAACATTTGAAATAAGATATATATACGAATCTATATATTATATAATCCGATCTTTTTGAATCAGTGATAGTGACGAAGAAGATTGTTTATAAATGCTAAGATCGGTCCTTAATGAATATAATTGAATGAAATCATTCAAGGCAAATCTTTGAAGACGATTTGCTGGCATCAACACATTACTAATTCGTTGCGTGTCATTAACAATTTCGTTATTGATCAAATATTGACGTTGAACAAGTTTTATAAATTAAATCTTGGACTTTTTAGATTATTAAATCTTTATCGTATTGGACCATTTTGTTCTTACTTTTCTATTTTATAAACTTCCTTTCATTTTTAACCTAATAAATATAAAAAACCAGTAGATATGATTTCTCTTAGACATATTTAGTTTTTTCGCAAGCCAATAACTGATTTGGTGTCACGTCATTGAAGGAAAACTTATAAATTGCTCACGTGATATATATCTCATTAATTAATCAAGTATGGAACCCATCCTATGATAAAATCTTTAGAGTCTAAATTAAAACCTACATCAAGATCTTAGACTTTATCCTCATTCTTTATGTTATTATACCATGACCATTTGCTTTTAGAATCAATTATATCCACTTATTATGCAAACTCACTCCGCTTATGTGAAACACTTTAGACATGTTATAAACATATTGTAAACAACATTTGATGGTTTTCATATGATAGACAAAAAATCAATAACACATAAAATTTACAACAGAAGCTAACGTTTCGGTTTTATCGTCACACATTCATGATATAAAAACTTAACAAGACATTATTATATTAATAAAATGTCATTAATATTATTAGATAAAATTTTCATATAAATAATTATTATAAAGCTTCATAAAATAACAATAAAAAATGATTATAGAAGATAGAAGAACCCATGATCTTTTAAGAACTCTGATCAAACACTTAAAACACATTGTTAAGAATTCTAATTAAACACTTAAAACATATTGTAAAGAATTCTAACTAAACACTTAAAACACATGCACATGTTTCGAGGAGAAGGTTACAAATTTTCAAATGCTATATATGTCCTAATTAACTAACTTCCCTCGTTATATGTATATATATATTTTTGCAATTTTAATGTTGACCAATATGACCTAATGAAAAGTCAACCAACACCCCCCCAAATTGCTTTACCGGGTTGGAAGGCGATACGATGCACCGTCCTTGTTATGACTTTAACTTCAAAGATATATTATTCAACTAAACTCAAACTCGTACCAGCCTCTCAAATGCTTACGGTTATGTTAAACAGTTAGCGATCAAATTCAAAAATTTGAAAATATATTTTGAGATAAAATACGTTTAAAATTACCTATAATGTAATACTTTAAGTAATAAATCAACAATATTAGTTTTTAAATTTCTGATTTCTAAAAGTTTTTTTAATCATTCTTTTAAACTTCCTTTATCAAAATCATTTTACAAAAATCTAAGTTAGTAGATCGTGTATATACAAGTTTAAAAAAATTAATAATATGGATTTAGAGAGTATCAAAGATATTTTGAGATAAAATATTTTTGAAATTAAGTTAAGTGAATAATTTAAGTAATATTATTTTTTAAGCTTTTTTAAATTTGTTTTTTTAACATTTAATTTTAAAAATATAATTTTTTTGTAAACATCTCGTTATTTAAAACTTGGTTTTGATAATTTTTGTTTTTTTTAAAAAATGATTTTCTATAAATTTTATTTCTTAAATAGACTGGTTTTAAAATATTCATATTTTCAATAGAGTTTATCATTTTGAAAAATGTATATATATATATATTAAAAAAATTTCATATTTTATAATAATTTTGTTTTTAAAAAATGAGGATGTTTTTCAATAATAGAATTTTTTTTAACATATAAATAAATTTGATTTTTAATCTAAAAATATATAAATAATATAATTAGTATTACAATATTGTTATTAAATATGAGATATATACACATTTACACATTTAATAAGAGAGACAAAAATTATTATGAAGGAAAAGGAACCATAAAAAATTGACACGTTTACTACTTTATTTTTATTTTTTTTATTTTATAGTATGTTTAAGATTTCTTTTAAAAATAACTTATTGGTTATATAAAAAAGTTAATAAGTTAAAAAAATATTAATTAGGCAATGACAAAAGCCTTTTTTTGTTTTGATTTTCTTAGTAAGGTTAAAAATTTGTTTTTAAAAAGCTATAATGTTTGACTTTGTGAAATGGTTTTTATCCTTTAATTTGATAATTTGATGTTTTCAATCCAAACACTTTTAAAAAAACTCATTTTTAAAAAATTCAAAAGTTAATAAGCTTTGGAATTAAATTAATAGTTTGCTCTTAAATTGTATTTACTAATATAATATATGTGTGTGTGTTGATATTGACTTTCGGATATTGACTATCGAGAGTATTTCAATCAATATTATGGCTAATAAACTAAATTTATTCAATAGTACGTTATACAACTGTATATTATAGGTATATTTAAAAAATGAGATGACACACATGATAATATACAAAATGAACAACTTTGTTGTATGATATATGCATGAAATTATTAAATTTGTTGACTCCATCATATCTATATGCAAAGATGTTATCGTGTAACTAATTAACAAATTAAAGCATGCTCGGGTCCTTTAATATATATAAAACATCATTAAAATATAATTATATTATCTTATTATATATTGTTTTTAAAATTGTTCATAAGACTTTTGTATTTACAAAACAACGGCCGTATTAATTAGGATCTTTAAATTAAGTCACATGCATGAAGCAAGCCTGCATACCATTTTAACAAGACTCATCCCTTTTATGATATATCAATGGTTTTCTCTATTAGCTAAAAGAGGTGTGTGTTATATAGGAATTGTAACATGTGAAAAATACATTTAAAAAAAAAATACTCAAACACTATATGAGCCATTTATTTGAAATCTTGAAAATAAATATGAATTTCATATTAAAGTTGGATAAAAAAATAAGATTTTGAATAAAAAATCAATTCTAATGTATTTTAATGTGAATTACATATTTATTTCAAGATTTCAAATGTATCTCACACATTTGTCATCGCTATAGACCTTAACACTATGACGTCATTTTAATTAGGGTAAAGCGATAATCGTTTAATATTATGAAAACATTAATTATTGCGACGACAAGTTGTCACTGTAGGTGGAATTTTCTTTTTAATTTCTTTTTTTGTCTGTCTATATATATATATATATATATAGTCAAAGCCCGTCATTTTCCACTCGAGCTATAGTGACAGCAAGTTGTTGCTACAAGCTAAAATATCAAAATAAACCTTTGAGATCTACAGCGACCACATGTCGTCGTTGTGGGTCGAATTATAGGAACGTCATTATGTCGTTTCTATAAGTGTCGTCTCGATCTATATAGCCTTTTTCTTGAAGTAAAGTCTTTTAATTAATGATTAAGCTGAAAAGATATGATTAATTTTGCAGACCTCTTATTATTAAGATGTTGTTTAATTGACAAATAATTTTTAATTAATGTTATTATGTATTGGTGTTAGTATGTATTCACTCAAAGGTACGTCTTTTTTCCACCGAATTGAAGCAACTATTTTGACTTTCGCCATCTCATGCAACTTCCCATTTCTATATATATACACGCATACCTAGCTCGCAAATATATATTCAGTATTAATGGTTTAAACTTTTTTTCTCTCATCTTGATTATTTACTTTCAAGTTTCAGCCTTAAAATCATCGATCTCGATCATGGCTTACTCCGGCCACAAATTGAAATTATTACTGCTACTTCATTCGTATTTGGTTGTACCCTTCATATTAAACAGTCTGGTTTTCATGACAGTACTGGTGTCATCAAGATCATGGCCAAACAGCCCATTATCATCTTTAAACGAGATCATAGAGAATGATCTTTGTACAGACACCATTTGCATGAAAACTGCATCTTCTGATTATGGTAAACTCGTTCAAGAACTCCCGTTGGGTGTGCTTCGACCACAGTCGGTTTCAGATATCATTCGGCTGGTGAAATCGTCTTACAAGTCGCCTTCTCCGTTGACTATCGCGGCTCGTGGCAATGGTCATTCGGTTAGGGGTCAGGCAATGGCCAAAGATGGGGTGGTGATGGAAATGTCTAGTTTGAGTAATAATAATAATAGTAGTAGTGGGATTAGTGTTTCTTGGAACTCTTCTTTAGGGTTTTATGCAGATGTTGGAGGTGAGCAGCTGTGGGTTGATGTGCTGACAGCTACGCTTGTGCATGGGCTTGCACCCGTGTCGTGGACGGATTACTTATACCTCACGGTTGGTGGTACGCTGTCCAATGCGGGGATTAGTGGACAGTCATCTTTTCATGGTCCTCAGATTACCAATGTTCTTGAAATGGATGTCATTACTGGTACATATACATATCTATATATCTATATATATATATGATTTTATATAATTAATTAATTAATTCAGTATATATGTAGGAAAAGGGGATTTGATAACTTGCTCAAAGGACATGAACTCTCGTCTCTTTTATGCGGTTCTTGGAGGTCTTGGCCAGTTTGGGATCATAACAAGGGCAAGGATTGTTCTAGACAAGGCACCGACGGGGGTATATATATGATCACCTCAATTTAATTATATTTGGTTTTCAAGTTTATTAATTAATTTAATTAATATAAATAAAATAGTAGTACGTTAATATACATACATATATGTGTACCAAATCTAGCCAGCCAGGTAGCCTTTCTTGATCGAGTTTTTATGATGGAGTAGAGGCAACCCAACCCAACCCAATGGGGCCAATCAGGTGTAAACCCAATATATATGAGGCCCTACCTGAAAAAAGAATCATTTTTTTATTTGTGCATGTGGACCGATCAGTTAATAATCAATGAATACATATACATATGTGTGTGTGTGTTTAATTATGAATTAATTAAGTTATATATATGTATAATTATTTATTTAATGAATATATATATGCAGGTGAAATGGTTTCGAATAATTTATGATGATTTTGAGAAATTCAGAAAGGACCAGGAGCATTTGATATCAATTAATAGTAATGGTTTTGATTACGTTGAAGGATCTTTGATCACGCCAAGTAGTCCTGCAGCAACCTTTTTCACTCCGGATGATGAATCCTTGATAAACTCTTTGGCATCCAAAAATGGGATTTTATACAGCTTAGAAGCAGTCAAGTACTGTTACAACACCACTATTAATAATCATATTGATGAGGTACGTTAATTAATTACTTACTTTTTTTCTAATTCAACAAATTAATTAACTAACTAATTATATATTTATATGTATATGCATATATAGGAACTTCAAGTGATATTCAGCTCATTGAACTTCATTCCTGGGTTCATTTTCAACAAAGATGCCACCTTTTTTGATTTTCTGAACCGAGTCAGAAGCGAAGAGCTATACCTTCAGTCTTTAGGGCTATGGGACATACCTCATCCATGGCTAAATCTGTTTGTTCAAAGATCAAGAATTGAAGATTTTAATCAAGGCGTTTTAGTGGATATTGTTCAGAAACAAGGGTTGAGTGCAGGACCATTCATAATCTATCCAATCAACAGAAATAAGTATATATATTTTTAATTAAAGCCTTAATTAATCAATTAACGTAGGTACTGTCATGTGCTAATTTAATTAGTTTTGTGGTTGCAGATGGGATGACAGAATGTCAGTTGTTATACCAGATGACAACGAAGATATGTTCTACACCGTCGCGTTACTCAACAGCGCTGGAGCCTCCGTCGATCCGTCTGTTATTGACGAACAAAACAGACAGATTTTAGAATTTTGTGACAAAGCTGGGATCAACATCAAACAATACTTTCCACACTACACAAACAAACAACAATGGATGAAGCATTTTGGGAAGAAATGGAGTCTTTTTAAGGAGATGAAAGAGCAGTTTGATCCAAAAAACATATTGTCTCCTGGACAAAGAATTTTTAATTCTCACTAAATAAATATTCATTTTTAATTAATATATATATATATATATATATATATATATTAATTGTATGTGTGTCGTTAGTGTATATATATGTCTAAAAGTAATAATATATATAAAAATAATAATATTGACTTAATTGTGTACGTACGTTTAATTAAGTTGCAGATTGTCAATAGGCATGGGTAGCTAGTATATTTATCAAAATGCAAGTACATGTTTAGTTTCCTTTTGAATGAATATATATTTGTTTTGTTGATCATACACTCAAAAGTATGCATCGTCACATGCATCATATATATGACTCATTGTCTTAAAAATAAATATATGATCATACGGGTTGTATCAACACCAGCCAACTACTTACGTACATTATACGAGTCTACTTTTGATGATTGCTCCTATCTTGGCATCGTCCACAAATTTCAAATCGTCTTCCATGACTAGAGTTGTTATTGTGACATGTGAACAAAAGTTTATCGTTATTGTCAACATATCTACCTTTTTTAAACTTAATAATTTCTTCAAATGTTTTGTCTATTGATGGTCCCATCTAGTGAGATTTTGTCAAGATCACTAAATTGTTCATTTGATACAATAATTTGTATAAATTTTTAGACACAAAATTTAGTAACTTTCTTACAAAGATGGGTTGATTAAAAGTCGATCTTAAATTGTTTGCCTTAGAGACAATATTGATTAGCTTTGTAGTGAATGAATGAATAAATTGACTCTTCCTATTTTATATGCAGTGTTTCAAGCTCAGTCTTGAGTGTTTGTATTCATACCTTTGTACCATGTGTATTTTGATATGTCTAGATTTTAATGTTTCCCATACTTTTTGTACAGTTTTGCAAGTTACAAGTTGCAACACAAGATGTTTGGGTAAGGATTGAAACAAGTATGCAATTGTGGTTTTGTCTTTCTTGACATCCTTTTGCGTACAATATATACTTTGTTCAATTATTTCTCATAATATGTTCACTTCAAGGAATGTTTCAATGCAAATTGCCCAAATACCATTGTTTGTGGGTTTCAAAATGTGACATTGAATTTGATTTTAAGAACCTCCTTTTATGATGATTTCTTTAATTACACTTGCATCACTCATAACTAATCCTTTGTCAAAACAACTAATATATGATGGGTTAAATAAAATTTGTAAAAGAAAAAAAAATTCAACACAAGCTATAAAAATATGAATTTCTAAAAGATGTGATTTTAACAATTTCGGATAGTCTACAAATCTTATTAATGATTAAGAGCCAATGATTTCTAATAATGAATAATCAAAAAATATATCAAACAATAGTATAAAATATAATATTAATTTGACTAGATAAACCAAACGTGATTTCTAGTCAGTCAATTTGCTTAATAAAACCAATTGTGTAATAATGTTGAAACTTAGAATCACTAGTTTGCAAATGAAAGGTTTAAATAAACCTGATGCCTTTTTATTCTAATCAAATTTCCCGTTTCCAGTAAATTTTGTCAATCCAATCAATTAAAGAAGAAAGAGCTCTTTGATCAACGGAACAAAAAGATCGAATTCCAGTGGTAATTCATCTTCACATTCGGTATGTAAAAAAAAAAAAAACAATAAAAAACCTCTTTATTTGAACAACACTCTCACACTTGTCTTTTTCGTACACACAAATGAAGAATGAGTTGTTGTTATTATACCCCAATTGTTCACAGAATTTCAAGAAAAACTTAATCATAACGTATATATATGTTTGGTTTTCATAAATAGTAATGGTATATATCAGAAACACAAAACACAATCTCAACTTAGATTTCTCTTTATTGAATCAAGGAAACTCACTCAAAACCTTAATTACGATAAATCTCATACGTAATTCTAATCTCAACTACGTACATTTATAATGAAAAATCCATAACTAATTAATTTCCCCTTAAATCTCATATTAAACTTATCGTTTAATCTCATAGATTCTGGGCCCAAAGCCCACTCGGTAATTAGCCAACATTCACCCCCTAATTTCCGAGCTCGAAATCAGGTAAGTCTTCTACTCCAAGCTTCTTTCTCATTTCCAGAAACTTTATCCTCCCGAGTGCCTTGGTAAGGATGTCAGCCCTTTGTTCACTTCCACTTATGTGTTCAACCAGAATTTCTTCTTGCCCCACACACTCACGTATGAAATGAAATCTTGACTTTATATGTTTTGTTCTACCATGAAAGACGGGATTTTTAACAAGTGCAATTGCAGAAGTATTATCCACCAGCAGCCTTATTCGATCTTCTTGCTTCCCTGTCACTTCTGTTAGTAACGTTCGGAACCAGACTTCTTGACATGCAGCTAAGGATGCTGCCATATACTCTGCTTCACATGACGAGAGGGCTACCGTGCTTTGTTTTTTAGAACACCAGGTAATTGGCGAGTTACCAAAATAAAATACGTGCCCCGTTGTGCTTCTCCCATCGTCTTGATCTATATTATGGTTGCTGTCACTGAATCCCGTTATCGTACTCACATCAGCTCGTGAATACATTATTCCCATGTTTATAGTTCCCCGTAAATATCTTAGAATATGTTGAACCGTCTTCATGTGAGACTCTTTAGGATTCTGCATGTATCTACTTACCAGCCCCACGGAGTATGCTAGATCTGGTCTCGTGTGGAGTAGATATCGAAGACATCCCACTTTTCTTCTGAAACTGGTTTCATCTACAGGCACACCCCCTTCATCCTTTTCTAGCTTAAGCCCTGGTTCCAGTGGTATTTGTGTTGAGTTGCAGTTCTCCATCTTGGCCTCCTTCAGTATCTTAAGTGCATAGCTTGTTTGTCTGATCGCGATCCCATGTCTACCTTGTTTTACTTATATCCCTAGGTAGTAGGATAGCCTTCCCAGATCACTCATTTCAAACCAGTCCTTCATTTGTTTCTTGACCACCTCGATCTCCCTTTCATTGGACCCGGTAACAAGTAAATCATCGACATACACTACTATGATTAGTAGTGTGCTTTTTGTATGTTTCACGTACATGGACTGCTCTTGGGTGCACCTTTCACACTTCATTTGTCAAAGTATATTGTTTAACTTTGTATTCCACGCCCTAGGGGCTTGTTTTAACTCGTACAAGGCCTTTGATAGCTTTAGTACCTTGTGTTCGCTTCCCTTCTTCTCGAAGCCTTGTGGTTGAGTTACAAATACTTATTCGAGTAGTTCCCCGTGTAGGAAGGCAGACTTCACGTCCAGGTGGTGTACTACCCATGATTTGCTTGCAGCTAGCGCCAAAATTAGACGGATGGTCTCGAGTCTAGCTACCGGTGCGAATACCTCCTCGTAATTGATACCGTGTTTTTGAACAAATCCTTTCGCAACCAGCCTCGCCTTGTACTGGTTTACTGTTCCATCCGGGTTCTTCTTTACTTTAAAGACCCACTTTACCCCAATTGGTTTTACTCCTTGAGGCAGGTTGGTTAGAGTCCATGTCTTGTTCTTCTCGATGGCTTCTATTTCTGCTTGCATTGCCTTCATCCAGTTTTTGTTATCCCTTGTATCCTCAAATGATGTTGGTTCACCCTCGTTTAGTAACAGTAGCATTTCTTCATCTATTTCATCATCACGATAATAGTCTTGAAGTCTTCGTGGGGTTACTATTTGTCTGGTGGACCTTCGGAGTTCACCCCCTTGGGCTGTACCAGGTTGTAGATTTTGGTTCATAGGGCCTGCTGTGGATCCATTTGTGCTCATGGTGTGGCTGTGGTTTGAGCCTGCTGGTTGTGTTGACACCTGTGTTGAGGGTCCTGGTGACATGATATCGTGTGCATGTGCATGTTCCTCATCTGCTGACTCATTGCTAGCCTCATCCACATTATTGTGTTCCTCCTCAACAGTGATTTCATTGTCAAGTTGAGCTTCGTCTTCCCCCCAATTGACAATGAACTCGTCCCAACTTCCATTTTCTGTTATTTTTGAATTTACCCGGTTTTCCCATTCCCATGCACTGGTTTCATCGAACTTTACATCCCGGTTTACTATCACCTTGTTTGAACTTGGATCATACATTCTGAAAGCTTTAGACCCTTATTCAGTTCCGAGGTAGACCAGCTTCTTGCATCGATCATCTAGTTTGGTTAAGAACTGTGTTGGAGTCTTCGCGAATGCCACGCAACCGAATGTCTTCAAATGGCTTATGTCTGGTTTTCTTCCTGTAAATACTTCGTATAGGGTCTTGTTTTTCACTGCTCGAGTTGGGATGCGGTTCAGTACATAGGTCGCATGCCTAACTCCTTCACCCCATAGTTCTCTGGGTACCATTTTCCCGTCCAGCATGCTTCTGGACCTTCTGGTCATTTCCATTAGCGTTCGGTTTCGTCGTTCCACCACACCATTTTGTTGGGGTGTGTATGGAGCGGTGAGCTGTCTTGCTGTGCCATGATTTTCCAGAAACCTGTTGAATTCATGGGAATTGAATTCCCCCCCACGATCTGATCGAAGCCATTTGATTCTTGATCTGGTCTCCATCTCTATTCTTGTTTTGAAGTTCTTGAAGGTTTCATAGGTTTGATTTTTGTTTTTCAGCAAGAATGACCACATGTACCTGCTATAGTCATCAATTAAAACAAAAATATACCTATTTCCGGCTGGGGTGGATGGGGTTACTGGACCACATAAATCGCCATGGATTAGGTCCAAGATTTCATTTGCCCGATGAGCGGGCACGGTTGGGAACGGGTCGCGAGACTGCTTTCCTTTTAGACATGCTTCACATATGGTTGATGATTCGTAGTTGAGTCTTGGTAGGCCCTTTACCATTTCTTTTGAAGTCAGCAGCTTTAAGGAGTCGAAGTTCACGTGTCCCAAACGTTCATGCCATCTCCTTGGATCTGAATCCTCTTCTGTTTTCATGCACATATTGCTTACTACTTGCATCTTTATTTTGTACAGCCTGTTTATTTTTGGAACTTTTAGAATGAGTCTTTCCTTGGCATCATACATCCATAGGTAGTCATCCTTCATTCGGACTTCACATCCATTTTCAGTGGCTTGCCCGAGACTTAGAATGTTGCATTGCAGGCTAGGGATAAAGAACACGTTGGTTATCCTTCTTACCTCTCCATCATTGCAGCATAGTTCTATTGTTCCTTTTCCCTCAATTTTTACTTCCGAGTCATCACCAAACCGGACACGTCCAGTGGTTTTGTCATCAAGTCTTGAGAAGAAAGATGTGTTCCCAGTCATGTGATTACTTGCCCCGTTATCAAGATACCATATTCCTTTGCTAGATTCCTCGGCATTGTAGTTTCCTGGCACTATCTTTTCTTCATTCAAGAATATGGTTTCATTCACATGTTGGACCATGATTAACGTTTCTTCTTTGTTCTCATTTGGCTTGAAATCTCCTCTCTTCCGATCGGGACACATATTGGCAAAGTGACCGAATTTATCGCATCTATAACATTGTACTTTGCTTTGATCCTTTGGCTTCGGCTTGTCTCGGTTTTGACTAGGGTCTCTGACTCCTCTTCCTTGTCCATTGTCTCGACCCCTTCCTCTTCCTCGGGATGAGCAGCTCCCTCGGCCCCTTGAGCTTGATGGTTCCCGGGTTTTAGATGAGCTTGGGTCTGAGTTATGGTATCGTGTGCATGTGCATGTTCCTCATCTGCTGATACCAATTAATGATATAGTAGCTTTCCTTGATTTCCAGGTTCGACTTCCTCTTCCTTGGTTCTTTCTTCATATGCTTTGAGGCGTCCAACCACATCCTCAAAGCCTACTGAGTTCAAATCAAGGACTTGCTCAAGGGAAGCAACAATTTGGATAAATCTTCGTGGTAAACACTTGAGAAACTTCATTACCAGACGAGTTTCTTCAATGATTTGCCCAAGGGACGCCGATTTCGAAGAGATTTCAGTCAACTTGTTGGCGTAGTCATCGATTTTCTTGGAGTCTTTCATCTTCAGAGTCTCGAACTCGGTCATAAGGGTTTGAAGCCTTGCTTCCCTTACCCTATCAGCCTCTAGATATCGAGTTCTCAGTGCATCCCACATCTCTTTGGCTGAGTTCATTCCCCCTACTTGCAGAATTTGTGACTCATGTATGGATTGAAACAATATTGCTGTTGCAACATTGTTCTTGGCTGCGTCATTGGTTCTTTTTTCAACCACATCCCATACCTTATGTACGTTCATAATGACTCGCATTTGTATTGCCCACGTTGTGTAGTTTGTTTTGGTCAACATTGGGCAGGACAACGATGGTATATTCCCTTCCCTTACCGACGGCAGAGGGGTCTCGTCGCCCATTATGGTATCCCTGGGGCCACGTTTAAACGTAACCGGTATTTCTTGATTCGGATCCAGTCCTTCGGATCAGGTTTGTTCCTCACAGCCAACGCCTTTGACTGGTGAGCACTCTACGATTGGTTCTATGGCTTCCTTGATCAAACAACAGGAGGACAATCAGTGGTTTTAAGCCACTTCCAACCTTCTGTTTTTTTCGATCCTTGAAGCCTCAACGGCAAGACAATCAACGATTATAAAATCGTTT
>SZYD01001483.1:0-98694 GCA_009363875.1 Mikania micrantha
GATTTAAGTGAGATGTGATGCGTCAGAAAAATTTCAGTGAGATGATTACTATATATCAATGTTTTAAAAACCTGTATTAGGTGCACCGAATTGGCTCAAAAATGGTTCAACCGTTTGAACCGAGTTGTACCGGACGGCTCAACCGGACACACTAATTAACCATAGAATTATATAGAAATACAACTTATACTCAAATAAGTTTCAAAAAAAATATACAAATTCATTCAAACAATAAAAAATCACTCAAATTCTAATAAAAAAAATTTAAATAAAAAAGCATAATAGGATTATGACATTGGCGTGTTAAACACATCAAGTTCACGATCGCTT
Organism: Mikania micrantha; assembly: GCA_009363875.1. Lineage (NCBI taxonomy): Eukaryota > Viridiplantae > Streptophyta > Magnoliopsida > Asterales > Asteraceae > Mikania > Mikania micrantha. The sequence goes on from SZYD01001483.1 coordinate 331, forward strand.
AAAAGCCGAAAATCGCTTAAAAACCTAAATTTTGTGTTTTTTTGAAACCGGAAATATCGGTTTTACCGGTAAAACTGAATTAAACCGCCGGCACAATCAATCGAAGAAACATGCATAATACCGGAGCGTTTTGTACCGGATTAGCTGACGGCATCCGGTTTAGCCGATTGAACCGGCCGGTTCGAATTGGTTTTTAAAAATTGCTATATATAGTTAAACACGTCCTAATTATTTCCTTTTCTGTTTTACTTATAGATTGTTTGATTTCAAACATCCCTCTCTTCTTCCTTCGTAGGTATCTCTCTCTAACTCTCTCTCTATCTCTCTATAGTTATAATCACCATCTTCTGTCACCCATCAACAAAACATGCCTCCTTGACTTTCATGGTTGTTTTCTTATCTAGGTTCATATTAGAATCACGATTTTGCGTTTATATATACTTGTATCACACTTGAAATTTGCTTCAATCGAACTGGGTTCATCTTAGAATCACGATTTTGCTATTTATACTTGTAATTCCACTTGGGATTGCTTCAATTGAACTGGGTTCTTCTTAGAATCATGATTACGCTATCTATTCTTGTAATTTCATTTGAAATTCGCTTCAAACGAACTGGGTTCGTATTATTTTGTGACGAAACCTCTGAATCCCCTTTGTGTTTTAGTGGTGGAATAAACATAATGTAAGTAATTTGTTTTCTGTAAGTGAAAAGATGGTGTTTTAATTGGATTGTGGAGAACATTAATTGAGCTAGGGCATTATAACATTTTACTTGCTAACCTAATGTTTTTTTAAACAAATTTGAATATGCAGGAAATAAAAACTTCAACTTGACAATGAATTCTGTGTATTACAAAGAACATGATGATGGGATTGCTTCCAATCTTGTGGGTTCGTTGTCATCTGGTTCGGGTCCTTGGTGGGGTAAACTGGTGTCCCAATCGGGTTATGAACAACCCGTGGGCCTATTGAAGAATTCATCAATGGAAGACTCTGAGGAACAACTTGTGCATTTAGCCCCTAAACCCTCACCTTGTGCTACAGACCAGTCGGTGGCAAAAGTTGTTATGACTCATTTTGATATCTTTAATGGTAAAGTTTAAGGTTTGATATCTAAGATTTATATTTAATGGACTAAATTATAGGTACAAATGGGTTGGAATGGATTGGGTGAACAATTATTGTATAATAGGTTGAAATTGGTAACATCGTAACATGAAATGAGTTGAGATGGGCAACTCTTTAACACAATCCGGGTCAAGATGAGTAACTGGAATGGATTCAAACGTTTATAAACGATATATAACATATTTGATGAGAAAATCACTAAAAATTTTCCAAATAAACTATTTGTTTACTTCCAACACATTTTGACTTAAAACAAATTGATGTTTTTTAAAAACAATCCATTTTGACCCACACGGCACACCCACATGGACCCGAACCCATCCGTTACCTAACCCGACCCAAACCACCCATTTTGATAGGCTTAGATGAAATTGTGTCTAAGAACACATAATAAACCATGTTAATCTTGAAACCAAGGGGATGTTTGGCATCTCTTTTTAAAAGCCAATATCTGATTATTTCATTTTCAAGTAGCCTTTGTAGATTATGATTTTCTTGTGTTTGGGGGATAGTGAATTTGCTAATAGTTATTGGGTTACATATGGGTCAAATAATCAGTTTTGGATAATCAGCTTAGTAGTAGCTGCATTGAAATTGATTTCGATTATTTAAGGGTCATTTTACATCATATTATTTGATTATTACTTACACATCAACCGGGTTTTGGTACAACTGATAATATGATTCTAAAATTCCATACCACATAACTTCAAATTTAGTGTAAACACCCTGAAGTCAAAAGTTTCTCTAGAAGTAGCCTTTAGTTTCCCAGAAATAGAGGTAAGGTTTGTCTGCATTCCATTTCATTCTCTTCAGATCCTGCCAATAGCTTTGTTATGAGTGAGATATACCAGGCACGGTTGTTTAATATGAAATGCCCCTAAATCAAATGTTCTAATGCTATGGAATTGGCTCTAGATAATTTAGAGATAAAACACTCGGAAAACATCGTCTAATAGCAACCAAGTTTCATGACTGTTCCAGTTAAGTCGCTCAAACTTTTTAGATGCAAAAACCACTTAAGTTTCGATATTGTGCCATTTTATTGAATTTTTTCAAAATTGGTTAAATATGAGTGGCCTAAATGGAACAAACATGAAACTTGGTTATATTTGTGATTTTTTATTCTACAATTTTAATCTAAGGTTACATAAAACTCTGAGAAAAGAAGTCACTTAGTGTAACTAAGTTTCATAGCTGTTCCATTTAGTTCACTGGAAGTTGTGCAATATTTCACAACAATGAACAATATTGAAACTTGAGTATTTTTTAAGTTAAAAAAAAAAGAATTAATTTAATTGAACAAAATCAAAATTTACTATTGTGATAATTTTAACCATATTTGATCTTGTGATCTTGGTGTTTTTACGGCATGGATTCAAGTGACTTTTGAAATTTTGGCATAAAAGTTGTGTCTGGATGTTTAAAAAATTTAGACCAGAAATCTTGTGTAGAGTTTGATCAATCTTTAAAGTGATTCAGGCGACTCCAAGAGTTCATCTAACGGTCAAAAATCATGCACAATGCCATCTACTGCACAAGAATTTGGAGGACATGTTGAAATTGAGTTTGCTCATCCTGCTATGGTAATAGTTATGTTATGTACTTAAATTTAATTATGTTCTTTACAATTTCTGCTTATGCTTCTTGTGGCTTTTGATAAATTATGATAGATATATAGCAAGTATCCTTTTGGTGATCAATATTATGGCATGCTCGCGTATGGACCTCAAATCGCGGTGTGTACTTTTATTTCTATTTAATTGATTCTTATCTTATGTTGGTTCAAGCTTTAGATTATTTAAAATATATATCACAATATTTAATTTTTTGTGAAAAATAAGTAAATAATGACCAATCTCTTTACAGGCATTGACTTGATTTTTTTATTTGGGTATTTTAGGGTCGGGTTATGCTGCCTCTGAACTTGAGCACTGATGGACCTACATTTGTGAATGCAAAGCAGTATCATGGAATAATCCGAAGAAGGCGATCGCGTGCAAAAGCAGAAATGACGAACAAAAGTGCAAAAAGGCGTAAGGTAAGTTTCTAACATGAATTAACCATTTTACTCTGAATCTGTATCTTGGTTTTCATTAGTTTTTTTTTTGTTGTTGTAGCCATATCTGCACCTGTCACGCCATCTCCATGCAAAACGCAGGCCAAGAGGTTGTGGGGGTCGTTTCCTAAACACAAAAGAAATGGAAAAGGCTAAAACTGGAGACTTAAATTCAAATCTGACTGATCATCCAACCGGATCTCAACGATCCGAGGTTTTACAATGTAATCATGAAACTTTCAATAATAGGCCTTATATATCAGGAACAGAGGTTACAAGCATCTTCTCTATGGGAGACCTTAATCATTTCCCAATTGAGAATCTCTCTGTTGTTTCTCTTTCAGACCCAATGATGTCTGGCAATGCCATTCGTGGGTTTGACATGCAGAACAACTGGGTTGCAGCAGATACTGGTGCTAGTATCTGCTTCAACCTAGCAATCTGATGGCATGTGGAGTCTAATGTGCCGTCACATCAGACTCTAATTTTGGATAGTCAAATGAGACAGGTTGTTCCTGCTGTTTGGCTATGGCAAATCATCCTTGGCTTTTATGTTAAGGTTGTGTCTCTATCCTAAATTCCCCCTACAAATTGTTATTTGTGGTGTTTGGGAGTTGTTTAGAGATGCTAATATCCTTAACACCTACATATAGGTGGACAAACATATCTCCTAGATGTGTTTGTTTCATCATGTCTTGAGTGTTGTTTGAATAAACTTACCTTATATTAAAATTGTGTGTTTTAAAGGTTTGTGTCATGTTTGTATTTTGAGTTCCAAACATTTGGGAAGTGCCATGAATTCTGTTCTGTTAGTTATAAAGGAATGTTGTATGTCTATGTATGTGAGATCATTTCTTTGTTTTGAGTTTTTTTTTTTTCAATTTTCAAATAAGACTTCAAAATGGGTGATGTTGCATGTTCTTCATAAGTAGTAGAAAATCTCAAATCAAACCATTTGTTCTTATTTCAACAAAGGAAGCACAGGCCTTTTCGGTCTTTTTGTTTTGGTCTCAATTCAACACTAAACAAGTCCGAACTAATTGAATACTTGTGTCCCAAATTTCAAGAATTGGGTCGTAATTAAGGATATAATTGACAACTCAAAGTAATTAAAATGTACAATGTAACTAGATTGATCTAACAAAATTTTCTTATTTTGAAAACTATTTATTGCATGTTTGTTCAAGACAATGTGAACTAATCCTTTTTCTACAACACAAGTAATCATTGTTCATGAAATCAACATTGTTCCAGTTAGCGGTGTGCAAAAAAAATTGTTCGGAAACCATACCCAATTTACACTACATAGAATCGTAACTGATCCCATATGAACCGATCAGTACAGGAGGTTTCACTTTTCTAGATAAATCATAACCGAAACCAAAACTAAATCAGAATTACTAAAACCGGTTGTAACTCTACCCAACTAAAAACCGAAAACGAACTGGCCAAAAATCAATAAAAATCATTCAAAATCAAGTCAAAAACCTAAACCTAACTGAAACCAGTTTCATCTCTATAAAGTTCTTGACTTTTTTGACTAAAATCAGAACGGATTGGTTCTTAAAAAGCCCGGTTTGTACACCTCTGATTATAATGCACAAACCTGATTTCACAAGTTTTATTATAGAAAAAACTAGCATGATTAAAAGGTTGGAAGTTTACATATGTTATCTCTAATTTTACAAATTTTTTTAATCTTTCAAACACCATACAATTCTATTAACCCTATCCAAGGTTTGTCTTAAACTATAGGTTTAAGATCTAGTCTATAGCCTAATATAAGAGTATGTTTAAACCAACTTAGGGTTTCCAAACTAGTTTTAACTTTCAAATGTAGATGCCAACTTTATAGCTAAGGTTTTTATGTCTTCATACTTCAACAAGTACTTTACCTACCGAGCCAATTCCTATATAACAAGCAAAATAAATTTAGCAATGGAAATGGCTAATGAGTCGTGACCAATGACTCGAAAATCAAGAATCATAAAAGTGTGCAAGTAAATTGTAAACTAACTAATCAAGTCTCACTACTAGCAGCCTAGCAGGGGCGGAGGATAATAGGGGCCCGGGGTGCCCCGGCCCCTCTTGTTTTTCTGGTCTGAAGCCCAGATATATTAGTTTTCGGCTGGAAAATTTTATAGGTATTGAGCCCGGCCCATTCGGTTTTTCTTCCTAAAATTCCTAGCCCCCCGCCCCCCCTGGATTTTAAAAAATAATAATGTTGAAACCTTTAAGGGTTTACAGTGTCGGTTGTTATCTCATTTTTCTCCCAATCTTACGTCTAAACTTTAAACTTGCTTTGAGTGGTGGGCCTGAAAATTTAAAATGAGCCCTTAACTATTTTCAGTGTTTAAACATTCAAAATCAAAACAAAAGGGGAAAACTCATTTTCAATTCAGTTGAATAGCAGGGAATTAGGCAAACAGGGTTCCATTCCATACTTCCATTACCATTTTTTTTCTCCTGTCCAGCGCTGAGCGCTCCAGCTATCACGATTCACGATTCAAGGCTTCAAGCTACATGGCTCTGTTTCTTCTTCTTCAACAGCCTCGAGTCCATGACCCAGGTTCTGCTTCTTCTTCTTCAACGGCCACGACCCAGATTCGATTTTTCTTCGTGAAGCAGCCACGACCCACTCACCCAGGTTAGAAATTTATGAGTTATTGAGTTTATTTATTGATTGTTGTTTGTTGATTAGTTAATAAGTTAATTGTGTGAAGTTGAAAAGAGGCTTCCAAGTTTATTTATTGACTGTTTGTTGATTAGGTAATTTATGAGTTATTGAGTTTTAATTTTTTTTAGGATTTAGGATTAGAAATTTATCCGGTTTGTATCATGAATAAAACAACTCTTCATAACTTTTTCAAAAGAAAAGAGGCAGAAGCCCGCTAGATAATCAACAACAAACTGAACAAAGTAAATGTCAAAAAACTTCAACAAGTGAGCCGCAAGTCCCGCAAGAGAATGAATTGCGATTCTTCTTCCGGGTACTCATCTTTTCGTCTTAAACATTTTATATCTTGTTTGATACAAACATATTTATTTTTTTAGTGGAACAAATATTTGATATTTGATATTTTAAATTGTTTGACCCGACCCAAATTACTATTTGTCGACCCGAATTTTTTAGCCCGAAACATAGCAATAAGAAAAAAAATTTAACCTATAACTTTCGGCCCCCTGAACATTTTTTCCAAGCTCCGCTACTGACTACTAGGTTACATGTATATGCGTAAGCATTTTTGTATATGATTTATATATACATAATGAGATTATAGTGCTTACACACACATATATTATTGCAATGTGAAGCTAATTTTTACGAAATGAAAAATGATGAAGAACAAGTCAATTTTTGGATTAAAAATTGTAATTTATAAGAGAGAAGATAAGAGAAAGAATAATGAATGTAATCACTAAAAAGCTTACAAAGAAATGAGTAAAAGATGTCAAAATTATGTCATATTGATATTACATCCCACAATTTACTCCAGTTTTACATATAAGAACTAATTAAAGAACCGGTCTTTGTTATATGAAATTTAATATATGATTATATATATAACATATCAAAAATTAATTCATAAAAATATTATAAATTTAACATTAAAAGATGATTACATATATGTAATTGAATGCAAACTTACACTACATTTAAAGATCATTACATGCATGTAACCAGATTGAAACTCACAGTCCTAACAAATCGTAGATCACCGATTATGTTCTCGCTTCTTCTAAAATCTAACAATGAAATAAAAACAAAAACGGTGTAAATAGATTTTGGATATTGAAAGAAGCAATAGAGATAATTGGCAGCCACAATTGGATGCTACACAACGACTCATTGCTCAGCAGAACCAGGAGTAGATGCAATTGCACCCCGATCAACTCGGAGGTGAGGTGCCCCTGTCGCCACCATCATAGGAGCAGCACGAGCCAGAGCACCACCTAAAGCAGCCACCGCAACATCCTCAACGCATTTTATGAACAGTATAACTTTCTAAAAGGTGCAAGACCTTGCTAAGTGAGCTTGTTTAGGTCATCCAACCTAGCTACAAGAGGAAGGCTGGTATCAAGATTCTTTCACTGCCACAACCATGATAGTATCTTGATGCACCTTACTTTCTAGTTTATTTAGACTTTTGTACTTTTTGATTTTTGTTATGCATGCACAAACACATGTAATATATTTATATTTTGTATAATATATATTAGTTTACATTTGTAATGTATGATAGTATTGTTTACAATGTTTGATAAGTTTAGTTGGTTACCTTTTTCCAATAATTTAAATAAATTAATATACTTATACTTTTAATTAAAATTGTTAAAAGTGATATATAAAAAATGTTAATGCTTAAAATTGTGTGTTAAAATGAACATGCCTTTTAAAATATATGTTTAAATGTATGACCGTAAATATTTGTTTGAAAATTATAGTTTTTAAAAACATAGCCGTTAGAGTTTGAAATAGATGTGTAAAATATTTTTATTTTAAAAGAACATATACATGACATATAAGCTTCTACTTTACGTATAACTTTTTAGTTATACTTGCACTTTTTAGTTATACTTGTCCTATAGTTTTATGCTACACGTGTAGGTTGGAAAATGTCAATCAAACTCACAAAGATGAAAAAAAAAATCTCATGTGTGACAGTATCCTCCACTTATAACTCAACCATCAGACAAAATGCATCAACGAAATTTAAGGTTGTCACGTGATGGTATATGATACATCCTTTAGACCGGCGGTAATGGTCTTCCCGCTGGAAGAGATGGGTCACACGGGGTAGCGGCTTCTGGCGGTAACACCGCACCCCTCCCCGTCGGGATCAATTTTGAGTTTTGGGCGGCCCCCGCTCCCCATCCAAACCCTCTCTCAACCCCGTTAAACTCTCTCTCACAATTTCAGTGGGTTGACCACTATGTGGCAGAAAATTTCAGTGAGGTGGGGTATTACAGATGGTCTTATGACCCTATACTGGCAAGTGATATCTTAAAAAAGCTAGGTGTCTCACCACCCAATTTTTCATGGGTCACGTGATTTACCTTCTTCATTTTGACCGTGAGACCGGTCGGTGAAAGGCACCTAATGATGACGTTCACCATTTTTTTTTTATATAATTGTAAATGAACTAATTAAATTAACACAAATAAGACATTGTTTATGTTTATTTATTTAACATTTTTCTTGTTCATGAACACTATTCAAAAGAAAATTCTTGATTATGTTCATTCATTAAGTAATTGAATTTGTTTACAAACACAAACGAATATATATCATTTAAATAATAAAATTAACATTTTCAATCTCAAACATTATACATAGTTATCATACATATAAAATTAAACACTTTTTATTAAAAAGAAAATATAATTCTTTTATGACAAAGCAAAGTTATAAATTATAGTCGCAATTGCAATTATCCTAAACTAATATTTTAAATATCTAATAATAAAAAATATAAAAACAGAACATAATAAACAAACATACAAGATACCGAACATTTAAGAAAACAAATAAACAAAATTTGTACTCATGTTCCGTTTATTTATTAAACGGAGTAAATTACGGTTTTGACCCATGTGGTTTAAGTGTTTTAATTATTTCGGCACAAAATATAATCTTTTATCAATTCGTCCCCTGTGATTTAGACAACTATCGGTTTTGCCCCTCAAATTTAACTATTATAACGGTTTTAGCTCAAAATCTAACTATGACTTGGGGCCAAAAACGTTAGTTCTCTAAACCACGGGGCTGAATTGATAAAAGATTCTATTTTGGGGCAAAACAATTAAAACACATGGGTGAACACTAACCGAAGAGGGAGGAACCACGTGAACTTCTTGGTGGGTTTTAGCCCTAATTTGCGAACACCCTCATTTGGAGTAAATTATTGAATAAGATGCGATAATACGTGAATAGTGAGTTTTATGTTTAAAAATAACAAAAGATCAAAATACCTAGAATACCCATCACATGTTTTGCACATAACTAGATTTAACTGGTAAATCTAACCGGGGTTAATGTAAAGGTTGAAACAACTTAAATACTTAAAGGTTGTTTAGCGTAATTAATATAGTTAAAGGTTCATATTTGTTATTTATAACAAACATAAAGGTTTAAGTATGTAATTTTGTCTTGATTTTTTATGGCTTAATGGAGATCAGATGGATAAAAACAAGAACAAAAAGTATTATGACGGTTACTTACAGCAACTTGAATCTGGGTTTACATCAATTTACAACAACTTACATTAACTTACATAAACGTAACAGAGACATCACATCAGATTACAGCAAATTAAATCTACGTAACGGAGTCACTTACATCAACTTACAGCAAATTACATTGACTTACATCGACGTAACTGAGTCACTTACAATCACTTACAGCAATCTATGGTTAATTACATTAGTGTAATTGTATGTCGTATTGATGTAATTTGTTTGTTTATTGATTTACATTTATATAATTGTAGATTGTATTGACGTAATATGTTGTTTTTTTTATTTATATTTGATGTAATTTTAGGTTGTTGCAACCTTGATTCAATTAAAGTTTGTTAATGTTTATTTTTGAATTACATTAAATATATAATAAAAATATTTAATATTTTTATTAAAAAATTTGTACCGATTACTTTTTCAAATTTGAAGTACAACAAATTTATAATGAGTTGACAAACTGATGTATATTACTGACATGAAGAAAAACAAAATTACACATATATCCTTTTCATTTAAAATCAATATATTATAAGATTAAAAAATTGAAAAAAAAAGATACACCATTGGATCATTTTTTACGTGGGCCCAGAATCAATAAAATAAGGTTAATGAGTTAACGTGATAATATAGGGTTAACAACGGAACCATCCCCTATATATATATATTTATAGGGTGTGGTTCCTTTGTTAACTCATGTTTATTACGTTAACCGAATAAACATTAAAGTAAATTTAAAGGAATAGGTTTTTTCTTGTTTTTTTATTAATGTAAGTGAGCCATACATTAATTAAATTAATTAACAAAGAAGAAAAAACCTACATCTTTAGATTTACTTTAATGTGGGTCCAAAATAATAAAATGTAGTTATTCGGTTAACGTAACAAGAAATGATTAATTTTTATTCATCTCCCTATATATATACACACATATATATATAGTAGGTTAATACATGTGTATCACATGTGTTAAATAAAGAGATATAATATATAAATATTAATGAAAAGTTATACATTATACGATGATTTTTTAATAATATAATTAAAATTTAATATAACTTTAACACTTTAATTGATAAAATAATTATATTATTTCTTAAAATTCTAATTTTTTCAAAGTTTATTTTTTTCAAACATTTCACTTTTTAAAATTTATAATAATTTTTTTTTAAAAAGTGGGTATTTTAGCATTAATATATTTTTGTTGTATTAAAAATCTTTTGTATTTTTTTTAAATGTATAAAAGATATATATTTAATATAAGATGTAATTAATAGGAGGGAGGGATGATAAAATAAAGTTGATGTGATATAGAAACATGACATGTGTTCCTAAAACCTTTATTTATTAGAATAGATAAATAAGTATTTATAATTGGGTACACAGGACGGGTAAAGAGTATATATAATCGGGTAGTCAACCCGAGTAAATTGGTATATGAACAAATCTCATGTCCGTTCCATACCCGCTAAAATTTTAAAAATTAATCTCATACCCAGTACAATACCCATCGGGTTCGAGAATACACGTCCATATGTAGCGGGGTCGGTAAACGGACGGACGGGAGTTTTTTTGCATCCATAAAAATATTACGAAAGAGTAAATCTTAGTCAAAAGCACACTCTAGGGATCACCGACTGACCACCGTTATAAGAATCTTCATCGCAGACGTAATCTCTACTAGACACACACACACACACACACACTCAAATTCTCATTAAGAAAATCGAATGGCAGGAATTCGAAGCAAGGTGTTCATCATCCTCCTTTGCGTGGTTTCACTGATCTCATCTTTTGCTGATGCCATAGATGTCAAATACTGCAGTAAGTTTGCTTAGATTCATATTGAGTTTGGTAGAGTTTGAGCTTCTCGAGTTAGGGTTTATAAAATTCGTTTTAATTTGCGATGATTGATCTACTTTTTGTATTATGAGATTTGGATTCCTCCTGCGGCCTAATGTTTTTGATGCATTTTTTTAACCAAGTTGACTTTTAGGGCTATGGCGTTAATCCGTGGGATGTAGATCGCACCTTGATAGCTTTATGAATCCTGCATGAGATCATTTTTCAGACTAAAGTATTTCATGTATATATGAAATTTATAATCAGACAAGACATTAAATGTTTGGCAGTTAAATGTTTGGTGATTGATTAGTTGCATCAGTGGTAAAATCCCATCAATTTCATTAAGGAAAAACCCTATCAATGGTAATTTAGTTACCGCTGCTTGACTAGTTGCAAGCTATGCATTTTTGGTCCCAGTGGTGCCCCTTGGAACCCTCATGGTCTAGTAGCTTCTCCCCTTAGAATATTAAATGTTTTTGGTATCGAAACTCATAACTGTGTTGAATGAGAATGTGCCCCACATCTCCAAACTCAAATCAATGTAAATTTTGATTTCTTGTTTTGTTTTAAGCAAATCCACTTATACTAAAATGATGTTGATGACACTTAAATCACCAAGCTCCCACCTTTCTGGAAATGCTTCGTTTGGTGTTTGATTTTAAACCTGGTAGTTATGATGTTTACGGACAGATTTTTCTCCCTTGTGATTGGTGCTTTTTGATAAAATCTAGTGCAGTTAAGAAGTTTTACGCATTTAGGAATGGATCGTTCGGTCTGGTTTAAGGTTTCTGCAATTTGAATTAAGGGAGTGATTTGCTTACAACTATTGGGTTTCAATGAAGCATGGCCAATAACGATATAGCTTTCTAAGAGTTAGAAAAGTATATATATGGATCACTACTTGCTAAATTGTTACTCATTATTACTTAGATTTTGAATTTTGGTGGCGTATGTGTTGTTTTAGTATTTATTCAATGGAAATCTTTTGTTTTGTTATCAATTCATGTACAGACAAGAAGAATAATTATGCTGTCAAGGTAAGTGGAGTTGAGATTAATCCTTACCCAATAGAAAGAAACACAGAGACCACCTTCACAATTGCGGCATCTACAGGTACATTTGCACTCTAATCCCTCTAATAATTCATACCAAGCAACCAAGCGTTAGGTTTCAGATCAGCAATTAGGATAACTTTTCTTGCCTATCATTGTTGTGAGAAATTTAAAGATTTATGTGTTTTAGAACTGGAAAACTTTTACTGATTGTGGCTGACTAGCTGTCCAAATGGATTGGGTTGGATAGGTTCTTTTTGTCTGTTACTCATGATTTTTATAATTTTTAATGAATTAAATATGATTCCAAAAACTAGTTTATTGTAATTAATTAATTATAATCTAACTTTATTTGTTAGATAGATTTACAAGGTTTTATGCATTTTGATAGCACCATGTTGACGATTTCTTGGAATGCAGAAACCCCAATCTCTGGAGGAAACCTTGTGATTGATGTTTCATACTACTTTTTTGGGGTCTATAGTGAGACCAGTGACCTCTGCACCAAGACTTCCTGCCCTGTTGCCACTGGTGACTTTGCAATCTCTCATTCCCAATCATTGCCTTCAGTAACTCCACCTGTAAGTGGTATTTTTTTTAAACATTTTTTACTTGAGCAAAAATGCTGTTCATATCTACATCCATGATCCATGGCTTGTGTTACAACACACCCACACACATTTTCAAACAAGTTTATCTTAAGCCATATTGTTTTATTGATTAGTGTTGCTTGATGGTGGTTTATTTTTGAGAATTTTATGCCTATAGAGATGCCAATTTGTTAGAACGATGATTTGGTCCTGATTTTCTGCCATTTGATTCTTGGGCCTGACCCACCAAGTTGGCAAGAAGATAATGGGGCAATGGGCTTTATTCAGTAGAGGATCCTGATTGCAATGTGTAGCAGTGGCAAGTTGCCCATAAATCTGGGTTGACCCTTTTAAAAGGAATTTCTTTGGCCATATTCAAATGTTTCACTTGCACTTAGGAAATTAAGATTTTTTATGACGGGCTAGATGGTTACAATCATCAAATTTGTCGCTCTTAGTCAGTCCTGATGTTTGGTATTACTCCTACCTGATATTGGTATCAGAGATTTTCTTGGTTTCTGGATTACGAGTCAAGTGTGAATTCATTTGTAGGTGTTGGTTTGGGTCAGATAATGGGTTAAGATTGACTGGCATTTTTTAAAACAGCTCAACCCTCAAATGGGTTGGGTTCAGCTGCTACGCGGCCTAAGCACCACCTCCACCCCCACCCCCCCCCCCCCCAAAAAAAAAAAACAGGGGGATGGGGGTCTCTGTATCTCTCACATTCTTTCATAGATCATGGTATGATAAAAGTAACTAATAAAACTGTTAATGATTAACAAAGTTATATTTTTCAAAATATGAAGTTTTTGATTACAATGTGTATGGAACTTATTATCTATTAATAAAATTGTTCACTAATAAATAGCAATAATAATTTGATCTATGTGAATTCTTTTCAGCTAGAAAAAAAGTAGACTACAACCACTAGTTAGCCCATTCTTTTAATCCAAATCATGGCCTACTGTGGTTCAACTTCTAACCCAATATGACCCAGTTGGTATCTAATGTATCAGCCTTTGGCCCATTTCAACCTTATGGGTGATTTTTCACGACTTAATTTCATCCAAATGCTTACAACAAACAGGCCACTTAGTTTATCTCTATCAATCTGTTGATTTTGGGCAGAAATTGCCAGGTCTACTCACATCTTTATCAAGTCTCTTTTAATTATTAAATGCTTGTTATCATGCCCACACAGATGTGTATGTTTGGAAAGACCATATAGATATCCGTCTGGATCTTTTGCACTTATTAGACATTATAGTAGCCGGTATCAAATAGGGGAGGCAGTATCTGTCACAACACGAAATTAATAAGGTTTTGGGTGGTAACATATGTAAGTCGTTTTATAAACCGATCATGTTTGGGTTGAGCTGTTAAACACATTTAATTAAACAAGTCGACTCACCAATTCATTGGAACTCATATATTACAACCCTGTAACCGGTTTTACATGTTTAGAACTTAATTGCATCTCATCAGTCCATTTGACCGTTTTAAATAAATGGCTTAAACTGCTCAGTGCTCAGGTTACATGGTATTTAATTGTCCCAGGTTAGAGTTGACTTTTCTTGACACGAATAAATGTATGATTCATATACAGTTGAATTATTTATTTGCCGACTTGACACGATTGACACCTATTTATAAATCATACATTTCAAAAGATATTCTAATGGTGGTCAAATATGTAATCGTTGGCAATCAATCAATTGTAGATGGTAGAGTTTTTGTTTTCCATAATGCTGCTAACGCGTATTATTATTATCATGAAAAAAATCAGGGATCATATACACTCACAATGAAGCTGCAAGATAGTAACAAAAAGGAGTTGACTTGCATCACGTTTGATTTCAGCATTGGCTGGTATAACTCTGAGGAGGCAGTTGCTTCCAGTTAAGTTACTATAACCTGTTATCTCAACCAACTCATGAATATTGTGGATGAGCCCCTGTTTCTTGTGTCCTATGTTCCTGTACCATGTTTAGATAGTTTTTGACTACGATAATAAAAATGTTTACCTACGTTTTTAACCTTTGTAAACGCATGATGATGGAATTTACTTTTAGAATTCATATGTGAGATTAGGGATGTGAATTTATGACAAATACGCTCCTAACACCTTTGGAGCAGCCTCTCTATCCCAACTTGGAAGGGGTAAGGTTTGTGTCCATCCTTCCCCCAATACCCTACTGAAAAGTGGGAATATACTGGGTAAGTTTGTTTGCTTGTTTGTATTAATGCACCTAACACGAAATTTACAGTATGAATTAGTATAAACGGGTCATTTCAGCCTTTCAGGTCAACCCCTGAGGCCCTGAAAACATTACAGGTCGTTTTTGGGCCAAACTGACGGGCTTGTGTGCTGGTATGTTTAGCTTGCTTGTATTTTTTTTTCTTAAACGTGTTTCACTGTTTCATCATCTCATTAATTAATTAGACATTTAGACGTGTTTTTTATGCTGAGATTTGAAGTTAAAATAGAAACTAACATGAGATTTTATAATGTTAATGTAACTATTATATGTTTTTTTACGGCTTTGAATGAGACACCAAGACTGGATTTTAACTGTCGTGTCGTATTTGAGACTTTGAGGCATACGTCCGATAGGAAGCCTACAAATAAGTGTTGGCCTAGATTTGAACACAAGACCTCACATAATAAAGTCTACCCCACTATGTTAGAAGCCTGTAATTAACATTTTCATTTACATTTGTGTATTTTGTTGTATTTGTATTTGCAATTTAAAATAAATAGATCGGGTTCCA
Organism: Mikania micrantha; assembly: GCA_009363875.1. NCBI lineage: Eukaryota > Viridiplantae > Streptophyta > Magnoliopsida > Asterales > Asteraceae > Mikania > Mikania micrantha. The sequence continues at coordinate 16,015 of SZYD01001483.1, forward strand.
TTCAACTTGTGTATGTGCGTGTCATGTTTCTGACCTGATTTTTAGATTTATATCAAGTTTACGGTCAGGTTGCTGGCATCATGGTCCATGCATCATACCATGCTTTGGGCATATGTGTCTTTTTAACACTCCATTATGCTACAACTTTATATCCATAGAAGTCTAGTTGACGAGTGGTTTTTAGCCCTCCACGGTAATGGTGGACAATAAACCCTTGGAACTAGTCATACCCGATCCAGTCAAGCGGTTCTAGTTGCTCGAAGATATCATAAATGGAACCGGTTTCGTCTTTATCCGGCCATAACTGAAACCGAAGTCGGTCAAAAACCGATAAAAACCGGTCAAAAATCTAAACTTAACTGAAACCAATTCTTGATTTTATTGACTAGAATCGGAACTGGTTCCAAAAAAATTCAATTTATGCGCCTCTACTTCATGACACCCCATCCCAATCCAACCCCCTTGGGAGTTCATTATTAGTGATGCCACACCCATTCTCATATTTGTTTTGACTACTAATAATTTAACATCTTGGCATATTATAACTTAGCCCACAATCCTATAATCAGCAACATAACACCAAGATCCGAAACGATATCTTAACAATGACCCCCTTCCACTAACTCAAGCCGTGAAACCGTCCAAATCAGTCATCGGTTTAGTCTCACGGTCGGTTTTTTTGCAAAACAGTTGGTTGGTCGGTTCCAAAAGTTTGAAACCGTAGTGAACGGTTTGGTCTACGGTTTTCACGAAAAACCGGTCGCTAAAAAACCGGACCGAACCATGTGATATATATATATATATCGGGAGAAAATCAAATGTTAACCCATGTTTATTGCGTTAACCGAATAACTACATATTATTACTTTGGGGCGCATATTAAAGTAAATTTAAAGGTGTATGTTTTTTTTTCTTTTTAAATTATGTAGGGCTCACTTACATTAATAAAAAAAGAAGAAAAAAACCTAAACCTTTATATTTACTTTAATGTGGGCCTCAAAGTAATAAGATGTAGTTATTCGGTTAACGCAATAAGGAAGGGTTAACATTCAAATCATCCCCTATATACATATATTGGGATTGTATTTTAAGAAACCTAATATTAAAGAGTTTAAATACTACATGGGTCATCTATTTACAATCTTGAAAATAAATAAGTAATCTATATTAAACCACATTAAAATTAATTTATTTGAAACCCAATTTTTTTAATCAACTTTAATATAAATTACATATTTATCTTCAAAATTCCAACTAGAAGGTTCAAATAACGTTTAAGGGTTTTCTCTATAAAATTGAATTTTTACATTATATAATCCATATATAGACACACACATACATATTAAATAAATAGATTGATAAGTTTGATGATTTAGATGTCATTTGCTAAAAAAAAAAATCTTGGCGCACAATATAAATAGTCGATTTCAAATTATGAAACGGTTTAAATTTAATTTTGAACGGGTAAAAAAGCATAAAAATAAAATGCCCAAACCGTAAACAAAACCGTTAATATCGGATTATCGGTTCGGTTTGGTTCTGTTTTTATTTTTAACGGTTCGGTTTTGGTTTTCATTGTTCAAAAACCGTTATTAACGGTTTGTTTTATGGTTTCACTTAAAAGCCGTAAAAACCGGACCGTGAACACCCCTAACAACATCACAAAATAACTAAACTATACTATTCAAGCGTTTAACGACATTTGGGCAGTTCATAATTGATTTCATCTGATTTTTACAACATTGTGCAAAGGGGGAGGTTATTTGGACACCCCCTATGGATAAGTTGACACCTCCTAGGCTTATACGGGTCGTATGACCCTTTACGGGTCGTATGTGTGTCAGATTTTGTCAGACTTTGTCAGGCTACTGTCTGGCGGTTAAAAGTACATACGACCCGTATTGTCCTTTACGGTTCGTATAGGGTCAAAATCAGAACCAAAATCAAAACAAAACAATTTTACTCTCTCTCTTCATTTAATACATAATTTCTCTCTCCATTCATTATAGTTTTACTCTCTCTCTTCATTTAATACACAATTTTACTCTCTCTCTCTCTTCACTTTTCTGTACAGTAACTCTGTCATTTTTTCCTTGAGTCTTGTGCTGATTGTCAAGACACTTGTCAATTGTCATCAGACCCGCTAAGAACCCTATTCCCACATAGCTTATTAGCTAGCTATATCAAAGGAAAGATACCCTACTCACTAGTATTACTCCAGTAGTGTATCTTTTTTTTTGAACGAAAAAAAAAAAAAAAATCACATGTATACGGGTCGTATTGTGACATACGGGCCGTATGGGGTGTGTCAGACCTGCGTCAGACCTATGATTTGACGTGTCAGCTTTTGTCAGAATATTCTTTTCAATACGACCCGTAAAGCCCAATACGGGCCGTATTGACGGGTGTCCAGTTATCCACCTGGGCGTCTCCCTAACAGGCCCCTTGTGCAAAACCTAGATCGATCAAATAGTAACCTAGATCGATCAAATAGTACATAAGCCACATGGCAAAAGGGTGTACATAGTTATGTACCATCGTACATGACCTATGATCTGATTAGGCCTACCAAACTCCATATTCCCCAAAATCATCACAAAAACACTTGAATTAGATTCCAAGCTACCGAAACGTTATTAAAACCATTACATTTTCTAATTAATTTCAAATCAAGACAGCTTTATCTTCTACCAATTTCTGTATTTATACTTTTTTAAAATACGTATTTCAAGCTACCGAAACGTTATTAAAATGCATCATCCATATATTTGTATAGCCAAGTTACTTGGAATACATCACACTTGATCACAGCGCACAGTGGCTTCTAGACTTTAATTAGGTGACTAAAATTTGTTACTCATAAATTAAAATATTATATATATCATTGCTGATCTCAAGAAGTGTAGGGACGGACCTAGGTGGACATGAGATTTGCATATTCGTCATGATTTGTTAGAATTTCACATCTCTGAAAACATTATCAGTGATAGAAGTACTTGAAAACATAAAATAAAGGTGAGATTTAAGATATAGGTTAGAGATCTTAGTTTTAGGTATGGCCATAAATTTAGAGATCCATTTGCTTGTTTGATATGTTTGTTTATTTGATTTGTATGCTAGCTGGTTGTTTGTGTGATATGTGATGTAGGTTATTCTTTGTTTTTGCCCTTCCTTGGTATTTTGGGGTATTAAGTTTTCTTGCTTTATGTGTCATTGCCTACTCTCCGTGTTTGTGAGTTTATGTGCATGTGTTATGCGGTTATATGTTTATGTGATCGATTAAATACGTTATAATGTTCGTATTATGTTTTAGAATATATAATATATATAGGGGATGGTTCGAATGTTAACCCTTTCTTATTGCGATAACCGAATAACTACATCTTATTACTTTGAGGCCCATATTAAAGTAAATATAAAGGTGTAGGTTTTTTCTTATTTTTTTTATTAATGTAAGTAGACCCTACATTAATTAAAAAAAACCTGCATTTAGATTTACTTTAGTGTGGGCCCCAAATTTTTAAGATATAGTTATTCGGTTAACCCAATAAACATGGGTTAACATTTGATCCTCTTCATATATATATATATATATATAAATAACTGAGAAAAAAAAAAAAAGCAGATCTATGAGCCATGAGACCCCTCTAAATGAGTCTCTCTAACCTATTCTAAGATAAGAGTAAAGTTTTTTTTTCATCTCTCCTCCGAAACTTCACTCAAAAATATGAATTTACTGAGTATGCTTATTATGATCCAAGTTACTCATGTCCATTTTTTCTGATTAAACAAACTCATTAAACTGATGTCTACAAGAATTTAGGTGCTAGTATTGTTCATTTATCCAAAAACACACAAGCATATATGCATAAAATCAATCAATCAATCAACGTACTCAGTATATCCCGCCATTAGCATGCTAAGGCAGGGTCTGAGGAGGGTGAGATGTAGACAGCCTTACCCCTACCCCATAGGGGTAGAGAGGCTGCTTCCAGTGAGACCCTCGGCTCATGATGCTTGATCAACCGTCCGAAACGATTTTAACGTTATTTTCACTGAATAAGTAAAATAACGTTAAAATTAGTGCAATTTTACTTTTGCCCCTCAAGAGCTGTCGACACATATATACATTATATGTGCGCACCGCTAACGGGGCGTCATATATGCATAAAATAGATATCGTAATCAAGAAATGGGCTTCATGAACAAATGGGCACTGGGGTAGATATGACAATTTGAAAAAGATTTCATGCTTTGGGCAAAATGTCTTTTCACCTTTCCACTATTTCTTTAACTTGTATCCACAGAAGCCTAATCCTTGAAAAAGACTAAAAAAGAAAGGTGCTTTTAGCCTTTGTGAAACAATTATGAGTGGTGCCACACTTGTCTCCCATTGGTTTTGTAATCTGGTTCACCATCTCCATCATTGCCAAACGTTTTAGTTCAATGATGAGGGCATTTTCGTCATTTCACATTTGACCATGTATGATGTCAATGTTGGTTTATTACAAGTTTAATTATAACCAACTTACTCTAGTTTAGTTTCTCAAACCAAAAGTTGTGATATACAAGCCCATCAAAGACATGCATGCACTAGGTATTGATCTTTCCCTCTCACCTTGTCTAGGACTCCTTTGGGTCACATCAAAAGTGATCAATATAACATGGTATGGAACTGACTAGATAGGATGAAATTGACTTCCTGAATAGACGCATAAATCACTCAAATTAATGTGTTTTAGAAGAACACATTAAACTGAGTGATTTATGTTATATTGATATCATAAACTATATCCCAATAAAAACACATGAATCTGAGTGATTCATGTCCTTTGAAACGTTTTTGTTCATTGATTATGGGTTCTGTGAATTCATGTATAGCCCGAGTTGATTCCTTTTAAAAATGGGAAATTGGGTTTAAATAATTCAAGCTTTTATCAGTTGGCAGCTGTCTGTTCCAATTATGAAAATCGCTAATAACAATCCCTATTTTCGACCCGTTTACCTCTGGTAAACCTTCGTTAAAAAAAAAAACTTAACGTTGTTAACTTATTTTCGAATTTGAAACGGAGCTTTTAGGGCTTTTGATTACAATGAGAATACGAGTTGAATTATGTATAACTTACCTCGAAACGTTGCTCCAAATGATGAACGGTTCTTCAATCGGGTGTTTAAACTTTCAATTGATCAAGGAAATCATCAATCGGGAAATTTTGAGTAACATTTAAAGGTAAGTTATAAATCATTCGACTCGTATTCTTCTTCTGATCAAAAGCACTAAAAGATCCGTTTGAAATTTGAAAAAAGTCAACGGTGTTAAGTTTTTTTTAACAGAGATCCATCAGAGATAAAATAGGTCAAAAGTAGTGACCGTTATTTTGGATTTTCAAAGTTGAGACCGGTATAGGCCAACTCCTAAAACTTTATATTATTAAAATCCAATTTGACTTTAAAATTTAGGCCCTTTTTAAGTTGGATCATTTCCTAACATGTTTTCCTCTGTTTAACATGTTTAAGCATGAGTGTGGTAGCTCTTGAATGAGCTCTTATGACATTTGATGTTACTATAGACAAACTCATGACAATACTCAAAAGGGTACTTTTTTACAAGTGGCCCTTCATTGAATGATAATTATCCCATTTGAGCTTGTTATACACACACACACACATATATATATATATAATCACACACACACACATATATATAATCCTACCTCAAGAAGATCACAAGTGTATCAAAGAGATGAAAGAAAGAAAATGAGGGTTCTAAACAAGACTCAAATCCATTTCCACCATTACCACTCTCAAACAAGGCCTAGTCTTCCATGAAAATTACATCTTCAATTAATACTCACAAGTTATCAAATCAAGAATGCAGAAACTTGCATATCAACCCCCCATGAGATCACAAGAACCTGAAAACCGCTTGTTATTGTTAGATTTCGAAGAGAAGTGTCCTCCGGGAGGTAACGATACCGTCATCCTCTACACAACAAGCTTGCGAGGCATACGCAAGACATTCGAAGATTGTAACACGATCAGGTTTCTTTTAGGAAGTTTTAGGGTTTTGTATGATGAAAGAGATGTTTCCATGCACATGGAGTTCAGGGAGGAGCTATGGCAGACATTGGGCGGACGGGTGATCCCGCCGCGGTTGTTTATCAAAGGAAGACATGTTGGTGGGGTTGATGAGGTGGTTGGGTTCCATGAACAAGGGAAGTTGGTTGATCTTTTGATGGGGATACCTCAACGTCCGACTAGCGGTCCGTGTAACGGGTGTGGTGGGATGCGGTTCGTGCTTTGTTTTTTGTGCAACGGTAGCCGGAAGGTGGTGTTGGAGGAGGGAGGTGAGGGTGATCCGGTTAGGTGTGTAAGTTGCAATGAAAATGGGTTAGTGAAATGTGGTGTTTGCTTTTAAATTCTAGAGATCAGACTCATGAAGATACCAAAGGGCTTCTAGCAAATATTGCTCTGGGTTAGCCAGAGAATTTTTCTAGTTGTAAGTTTCTACCTAGACGGGTGGACCGGGCTTTTGCTGTTAAAAAAAAGACTCATATATGTAGATTGATTTGTATCAGGAAATTAATCAATGTGTTAGGAATTGAATTGCATCAATCATTGGGTAATTAAAAGCTAATTAAGGGATGCAATTTGGATAAATATTATGATAGATGATGTAAATCTTTATATAATCCAGTAAATGTAGCTCAAGTGGTAAGGATCATGCCTTTCAAATGGAAGGTCAGGGGTTCGATCATCTCTGGGCACATTTAATGGATATCCAGGTGATGGAACGAATCTGGGCTTTATCCCGGGTTCGAACCTAATGGGGGGCGAGGGTTTACGGATTCAATCCGGTTCCCGCGCATCTGGGGGCACACTAACCCACACCGGAGATTGGAGTAATCCAATCTTGGCTATCACTCGCCAGGAAACTGAAGATAGCACGTTGGGTTAGTTTAACTGCCGTTCAAAAAAAAAATCTTTATATTAACATGTAATTATGTCGCTAATGATATTTATTTCGTATCATGTACTTTTGTTAACATGCATGGAAACAAGTCGAGATATTCATTAGATTAGTCAAACCCGCTTATTAAAAGCTTAAATCGATTAAATAAACTAAAACTCAAAGTTGTATGAGTCTTGGAAGGTTAATTTTCGAGTCAAAAATTCTAGCTCAAGTTCGTAAAAAATCTCGAACCACAAGCCAACTTGGTTTTCTTTCTTTTTTCTTATTCTTCTTTCTCTATTGTACACATATTATTTAATATAACATATATATATATATATATATATTTAATCTTGTATATTATATTATCTATTATAATAAATAAAAGTTTGTAAGGGACACATGTCATTTTCCTAGAGCACATCACATTTGGTTTCTCTCCTCTCTCTCCTATTAAATATATTTCATTATAAATATATTCTTTTACATTTTTAAATAAAAAAACTTTTGTATAATACATTTAAAATATATTAATATTAAAAAACATAGTTTTTTAAAAAGTCAAATTATTATAAAATATAAATTTTTTAATTTCTTTAATTTGAAATGTTAAAAAAACAAACTTTGAAAAACTTAGTGTTTAAAGAACTAATATAATTATTACTTAAAGTGTTAAATTATGCCAAATTTTGATGATATTTCATATTACAATTTATATTTTCATTTATTAATATTTATTATATTTTCTTTATTCAACTCGTGTAATAAATGTGGTATTAACCTAGTATTATATGTATATATATATATATATATATATATACAAGCTGAGCCAACTCGAGCTCTGGCTCACCTTGTTTTTGACGAGCTCTTTTGGTGCATACATTGAGCCGCGAGCTTTTTTAACAGCCTAATGATAGTTATCATTATACATAAATTTATGATAACTAATTTTTTCTATTTGCTCATAGCGATATGAATATCAGAATATGTCACCATCTCAAATATCAAAACACGAACACTAGAACACTTTGTAATGTTATTTTTCTGTAAAACCCTAAGGCATCAAAAACCCGATTTCAAGCTCATGTCATAACAATGTGTACACTCTTAAACAAAACTAAACAACAATAACAAAATACAAAAAAAATAAAATTGGATGGATGCAGTCTAGAACCTGGGCTATCTATGGCGGCACAATCATGAATACCAAAACAAAATTAAAAAAAAAAAACGTCACAACGGTTGCCAGCATGTCGTAAAAACTTAAACGTACTTCATTGTAAAACTGAGGGTTACTTCGCGCTAAAAACTAAATGTGTCTACTCCATAAAAGCCATACTTAATCACAAAAGAGATTTTGACTCCATTTTAAAATCCGAAAACGTTGTAAGAAATTTTTACGTCTATAATTATGGCACTTAAATGTTTTTGTCGCCAAAATGAAAAGGCCGAAAGTTCAAACTCATGTAACCAAAATGCAAAAATTTAAAAATATATATATATAATAAGTTGTAAAAAAAAGCCTACTACTTAAAATTTTGTGGTCCAAAAGTTTACTATTGTTCTATTAAAATACTTAAACTTTTTAACTAAAATAGAAAAAAAAAAGTTTTTTATTTTCAAAAAAAAAGTTTGGTGCAATTCTAAAACTAATAAAAAATAATATTCCGTCACTTCTTTTTTAATATATATATATATATATTTATATATATATAATAGTAACTAAATAATACATAATATATAATATATTATATATAAGAACTAAGTATAAATATATTTATTAAATATAATTTTATATTATATTATATATACATATCTATATATATAAAGAAATATAATAATTAAATAAATAATTATTAAAAAATGAGACAAGTTAGTTAAAGAAGTTAACCATTTATTACATATTTACCCAATAATAAAACTAAATTACATATTTCTTCTTTCTAAACCAAATATATTACGTATTTATCAATTTCATTAAAAAACAAATTATGTATTTCCTATTTTACCCTTAATGAACTAAAGAAAAAGAACTTACATAATTCTGCTTAGTAAGAGGCAATTTTGAAACATGAGGATATTTGTAATTTTAGTTTAACATTGGGGATATATGTAATTTTGATGTTTAATAAGGGATATATAATATTAAACCTTTATATTTTGCTGATTTGATCTTAGTATAGCAACCCTTAAACATCATCTTAACCCTATATTTTCTATCTATTAATTTTTTTTCTTTTTTCAATCAAAAGAAACAAAAAGGTAACTTTATCTTTCTTTTTTCATTGTATAACTTCATCTTCTTCTAATCTTTCATTCAAAAATTTTCATCTTTCTTTATATGTTTTCTCTCTTTCTTGTTTGAATGCATCTTTGCTATGTCTGGTAAAATGGGCGGGTTGGGTCGGGTTAGAACGGGTTCAGGTCAGCATGGGTGTGGGTTAGAACGTGTTTTAAGCAAAATTAGTTCGAGTTTAAATTGATTGTTCTTAAACAACATCAATTTAGTTTAACTTAAGATGTGTTATAAGCAGTGTTGTAAAAATCGACCTACGCGGCGCCTAGGTGCCCGAAAACCTTGTCGATTTTGCCCTAGCCCAAGCGGCCTTTTTTTTTTGGCTTTTTTTAGTTTTTTTCTGTTTCTTTGGTTTTTTCGAGTAAAAAGGACCTAGATTATTGATTATTCGAGACATTTCTCAACCCAAAATACTAAATATGTCTCTAAAACATCGAATCTAACATCTGAAACATTGAATCCTGTCACTAAACATCGAAATCCATCTATAAACTTTGAATTTTGTGTTTAAGTTTGTACTTTAAAGTACTAGACTTAGTATGTTTAAGTTTATTTTTTTTAAATATTTGAAGTATTATATTAAATTATTGATATTAATGTGTGTGTATAATAATTATTTGTAAAATTACATATAAAAATTCCAATCCGCCTAGCACCGATTAATCCCGATTAATCCCTAGGCGGTACCTCGCCGTCCGACTAGCGCCTAGCGACTTCTACAACCATGGTTATAAGTAAACACTAAACAAATAGTCCATTTTCTCATCAAATATGTTATTAATCATTCTTAAATGTTTAAATCCATTGCATTTACATAGTTTTTTGGTTACCCATCTTGACCTGCATTGTGTTTAAGTGTTACCTATCTCAACCCATTCAATATTATGATGTTACTTATTTCAACCCATTATACTACCATTGTTTACCCAAAACAGCCCATTTCCTTTGATATGGGTAAAAATTGTCACCTCTAATCGTCGCTCTCAATTGTATTTATACGGAAGCACCATACATAAGCAATAAATTAATCGTGGTAACATTTTGGTGGTGGTCCTATGGCGGTTCGAAGATGACTTGGTGGTGGTTTGAAGGTTATCTGGTTGTTCGAACGATTCAACCATTAAGACGGATCACAGATGAAGATGAAGATGATCTGGTTGTAAACAAATTCAATTTTTTAATAAACGAAAACGAGCAAAAACTTTCTTATGATTGGTGTTGATGAACAAATTAATGTTAAGGAAATGAACATAAACAAGGCATCATAGGAGGCCCTGGGGAGGGGCAAACCCGACCTCCGTCCAGGGCACAATTTTTTGGGCACAAAAATTTTAAAAATATTTTATATTATATATATATATATATATATATATATATTGAGAATATAAAACTGAAAAAAAAGAAATTTGCAATTCAGAATGAGCCTTTTTATCCCAACTCATCTGGAACACTAAAAATCTCAGAACCGTCCCTTCAAGGCATCATTCATGTATGTTTAATTTGTCTATAACCCTAATAATTTCAAGTATGACATTAAAGAGTATACATGAAAATTGAAATGTCTTCTTAGCAAGACCATTTTACAGCCCAAGCCCAATAATAAAAAGACAGTCAACTCGATCTCAATTGTATATTTGTATCAACAAATTTCAATGATGATAATCAACTTAATAAATGTTTGGCTAAAATGATCTAAATATTATTAAATAAAATCAACTGTAAATACCAAAGATCATCTTTACAATCTATATCTATTAAATAAAAATAACAAGAGACACATATCAATTTTGTAAACTATCAAAAAGTTAATTTTCTCGTATCTCTTTCTTATGTCGATTTTAATGAAATATAGATTTTAATTTTTTGTATCTTTCTCATACTTATTTATAAAGACTTTCTATAATTTTTTTGATAATAATATGATTACACCATAATCCTTTTTAATATTTTTAATAAAAAAATAATTAGAAATATATGATATTTTATTTAAAATAATTACACAAGATTTAACCTATATGTAATATATAACAAACTAATTTAGAAAACTTGCGTATTACACAAATTTAATAAATATAATTTGAATAAATTTATAAATAAATTTATAAATAAATTTAACTCAAATATCTATTAATATATTTTTTAATATCATTATTATTTTATAAGATAGAGAAATGAAAATATGAGTGTCCTTCCATATAATATGAAAAAAAAAAACAGAGAAAGTAAAGCTAATAAAAGGATTTATAAAACACCACAAATTCATATGCGTACTTATTAGTTATTCTTTTCATTATATTTTTAGTATAGTTGATTTTGCAAACCCTAAATTATTTACCCAACCATGAGAAGACGATTAGACACACCAACACTTTAATAAAAGAAATGATTAAACTAATAATATTGATATGCAATTATTCTTAAATAAAATAATAGTTTACTAAAATAATAGAAGTTACTCATTTAGATATCGAGTGGGTACCCTTTTTACTAATAATTTCGATAAACATATTTAGTCACAAAAAGTATAGTTGAAATTAAGGCTAACAATTTCAGACACGAGCACATTAACACGTAACGATTTTAACATATTTCGTGTTTATTCTCAACATGTTCCATTTCTAAAATATGTCGACACATTAAAACAAGTAAAAAATTGTTAATTTGTTAAGACCTATTATGACTTGTTTACAATAGGTAGATAGCTGATTATCTTCTAAAATTTGTAATTCTCTGACGTAGTTTCTTATCGGGTTTTATAACAAGTTTTTTAAGGGTCCTTTATAGTGTTAACTATTAACATGTTTTAAACGGGTCATTTCGTGTTGATCTATTTTAAACATGTCGTGTTCAAGTTTAAAAAAATAGACACGATTTCCGTATTGTGTTCATGTCTACCCATTTCATTTTCGTGTCTTATCATGTCGTGTAATCGTGTTAGATCCTTTTATTATCTTTCAATGTTAATCATGTTAGGATATGTTATTATAATCGGAACGAGTTATTACTTTCAATAATAATATAACGCGAATGTTTGTTTTCATACATTGTTATAAATTTTCACTGCGTTCACCATTTTTTTTAGTACGTCAACTTTATTTGACTATCTCATTTCACAACCTATCATCTCTTTATAATAGAAATAATCTAGAATGTAACGCTACTTGATTATCTTGACATAGTGCTTATTTTATCATCCATACAAATAATGATCAATTACTTTCGGATCATGTTTATTTGGAAACAAAAACAACATATTTTGTATCATAATATTAGACAAAATAAAACTATAAAAAAATCTTTAAGGAAGAGACACCAACGTATGGCCTTAATTAACATATATATGAGTTATTTTGAAAGGAGAAATTATGTGGAACACCATGTGTCTCAACATCCATGGGTGGTATGATCATTAAATATCATTACACATTGTGTGGGTATACTTTTTGCTAATAATTTAAGCAAATAAATTTAGTCATCAAAAAATCATAGTTGAAATTTAAGTAGTTGAGACATGCATACCATAAATGATTTGCTAAGTCGAATAATCATATATGCAGGGGTATTAGAGCAAGCGCGAAAGGTGCGGCTGCACAGTGCCCATTTTCTTTAGGGGCCCTAATTTTTTTAAAAAAATTGTATATATTATATATATTAATTTATTTTACAACAAACACATATAAATATATAATTTATATCCAATTTTTTAAATATATTTAACTCATTTACGAATTTTATAAAATCAAAAAGAAAAACTTGTTCATTAAACATTTGACTCAATAATTCATTACAATTTAAAATTTAGGTTAAAAAAACATATTAACTCACTTCATATTTAGTTACAAACTAATTATCACACACACACATGGGCCCATTTTTAGCATTCGTACAGGGCACCTAATTTCTCAGAAACGGCCCTGATATATGAGACTACTTTGTGTAACACTTTAAGCAATGCCTTCGTATTTATAAGAAGTTTTGTTTTACATTTACCAATATTTATATACGCTTTTATTCTCTTTTATTCAAATAAAAACTAAGTTATATCCGAAAAAAGTAATTGTGTGCCAACTATAATGCTTTATCATATCGTCTTCGTCAGCATAACCGACAAAGCGGTGTTTCATTTATAACAATGCATGAAAGGAAACATCTATGCCCTCTCATTATTAAAAATAAGAACTTGTTCTAGTTGTACTAACATAACCTAACACGATTAACACATAAATCTAGGATGTCAGTTGTGTTTAACTATCTTATTTCATTACAAAATTCCATATTATCAACCTATCATATCAAAAGTCAATATGTAACAGTACTTTATTTTTCTTAAGGTAGTATTTCCTTCATCATTCACAAGTAAAGAATAATGACCTATTACCTTTAGATCAAAGTTATTCTTAAACAGTACAACATATTTTGTAGCACTTGGATCAAAAAGCCTACCACCCGAATTTGACAGAATTACAGGCAATAACACATTTCGTAAACATCCAAGCAATCATTAATGTTACATTCAAGCTAGCTCAACATATACCTCTAACCTATACTTATCAAACCCTAAACAATACATTAGTCCATTAAATCATCTAAAATGACCTGCCAAATATGAAAAATCTCAAAATATGCAAGTTTCAAGGATAAAAACTAAAAAGAACATATTTTGAGGGATGCAAAGTGTAAGTTTTCACCAACACATGTTTGTAGTCAAACACAAGAAATCAAAATCCAGCAGTTGTATACTTATATTTCACAACCATCATCATCATCATCATCAAATCTTTTGAAGCTCTCTACTCTTCATGACCCATCGCTTCAAGAATCGACTCGCTCAATTCTTCGATTTCTCTCTCATAACTGACTTTCTCTCTCTAAAAATCATCCCAACATTCCGTCAAATCCTCACCAAAACCCTAGATTTTCTCCGGATGGATTCATTTTTCTTCTCCGCGGATGCCGGCGATGACGACTGGTACGGAAACAGCAGTGCCCGTTCAATCCGGAGCCTGTCGGACCTCGACGACGAGCGGCTGTATCTAGTCGATCACAGGTAAATTGATGATGAAATTCTTAGCTAGCAAGTTCAGTTTTGTTCTGAGATTACTAGATTAGCAGCGGTTGTTAATTAGGTGTGTGTATATTGGTTCGTTGCGTTTTCAGGTGGTGGAATGAGACGCGTGAGTCGATGTTTAGGGAAGTGGATGGCGTTTTGTACTCTACAAGTTCTTGTTTGTCTGATGATTTCGAATCGGAGATTATTCTGGACATGAGAAGAAGTGAGATTGATGGTGATGATGATTGTAATGGAGAAGAACAAGGGGTTTCGGGGCGTGAGTATGCGTTGATTTCGGAATGGATGTTTTATCGAGCTCTTAAATGGTTAGCGAATCGAATGCTTTTATCTAGGGTTTACTTCTGTACATGAATTTATTAGTTTTGTTTATATGATTTTGGTCCTATGCAGCTATGCTAACTTTTTTAATTGTTGGTACGTATACTTGGTTGCTTTAGGATCAGCAAATAGTGATAAAAATTGATTTAATTTTGCTGCCCTTGTCATTAACTATAAGCATATTTGAACTGAGTTCGTTTTGCATTACTGTCAACCCGATGATCCTTACAAATATACATGTTAATGGAATGGGAAAGTTATGCAGAACTAGCATCGACCCATTATTGGATAAATCTAAAATAGTTGAAAGTGTTTTGCGTATGCATTTTAGATATCATATAGTGTGAATGTGACATGGTTGTAAAAATCCCCGACTAGGCCGATTAATCGTTAGTCCCCTAAGGCCGACTAAGCCCGACTATCCGATTAGGCCGATTAATCCCGAATAATCCCGATTAATCCCTAGTCCCCACCCCACCGACCGACTAGCGACTAGCGATTTCTACAACATTGATGTGTGATATAGTCTTTCTGATTGTTATACTTATATGTTCAATGTTTAGAAAACTAGAAGCGATTACAACAGCTACTAAAAAAAAGCATAACAGCAGTTGCTAGTAAATTCCATTCATAACAAAAGTAGGGTGACTAGGGTCTGGGAAGGGTGGGGTGTAGGTAGATTTTACCTCTATCCTAAGGAGGAGAGACTACTTTCAGGGAGACCTAGACTCCAAACAAACAGATAAACCGTTATAAAAAGAGCAAGTATTATTGATGTTACTTCTCTATATTAATGCTTTAATATCTTTCATATTTATTGTTTAGGAATGCATTTAATTAGCTCGATGGGTGTTTTGAAATTGACTGAACATACCATAGAAAGCCTGAATCTGACCCATTGAAAAGTCAGTAGAGCCTTTATATTCATGCATATAAATGAAATTAGTGTGAGGGTGGAATTGATTTGGAATTTGGTCAAAGGAGCTTCTCGGTTTGATCCTATATAGCAAGTTGCTAAGAAGGATATACCCTATTAAAACTCCTTTTTATTTTCAATATATACAAGAAATAGTTTGCTTGCTTGTATAACGTATTACACTTTTTTTTACTGTATGTAGGGCATGTCACATTGAAGTACTAAAGTAGCTATTAAAAATACTATTGTAGATCTGCGGTGTGCTCTAGGTCACATGATAGTGTAGAACCTTTTCTTTGAATTGCTATGGTTTCTGCAGAAACCTCGAATTAATGTTTACTGTTATGTTTTTGAATTGATATGGGCCTATGGTTCTGAAGTATTTACAATTTACTGTCCACAATATTCCCGATTATGTTTATAATCTGTTATTTGACTGGTTGACCGTTGATGATTGGTGTTCCTGCTCAATGCTAATCAAGATTTTGCTTTTTTGTAGGCATTATGATTTAAAGAAAGTCCAGAACTTAGCAGCCATAGAAGATAATAAGGCAGACTTGTTTTTCTTACAAGTTAGGCTTTCAATTTCTGGAACAAGAAATTCATTAATTGTTAGGATTTGTGAAAAGGTATAAACCTTTGTGCTCTCTGTCTTTTCCTAAATAACAAAGATAATAGAAATGTGATAGTTATCTAAGATATTTTGATTTGTAAATTTTAGTATTAAACTTGTGAATTAATCAGCAGTCTAGCTTCTACTTTGCTTCTTGTCACTCTTATTGTTGTTACTAAATTTTAAATGCATTTGAGTAGTTATTTTCTATTTTCTGATGTAATTTCATCTATACAGCCACAATTGTAATATAATGGTTTTCATACTTACAAATCTATGTTGTTCAGGACAATGAAGTTGGAGCTTTTAATAAATCCTGCCAGATATTTACTGTCAACACTGGCTTGGCGAGTGGTTTCTAATCTCTTTTTTCCTTCCCTGATTTGTTGTGGTCTTGTCACTTGTGGGCTATATTAAATAATTACATGTATTTTGCAGTTGAAGATTTGGGACTTTTCAGGGCAAATTACTAAGTTTTTCCTACAAGGCAGAATGTTGCATGATAATTCTGGACCAGTGAACAAAGAGGTAGTTACTTCGGAAATAATATGTACCAATCAACCGAGTTTTATCCAGCTGACTTTTAAACCTTTAATATGCTACTGCAGATTTCCTTGGAGTTACAAGTTTATGGTCTATATCATTATATTATGCTAAAAGAAAATGGGATGGAAGTTGACTCAAAAACTGAACTGAAGGTCAATGGTCATTCTAATGAAGTCAAACCATATGTCAGACTTGGTCAATCACACACTAGTAGCTTCAATGAAGCTCATAAGTTGGGTTTGACTGGATTATACAATCTTGGAAACACGTGTTTCATGAATAGTGCAATACAATGCTTGGTGCATACTCCACAGCTTGTTGATTATTTTCTAGGGGACTTTAGAAAAGATCTAAACTTTGAAAACCCATTAGGCATGAATGTATGTATTTTTCAAATAAATTATTATTATTTCTTGCAAGTAAAATGTATGAATTACCTTTTTGCCCATGCTGATCAGGGAAAGCTTGCTTTAGCATTTGGAGATTTGCTTAGGCAATTATGGACACCTGGTGTTACCTCCGTTGGCCCACGAGCTTTCAAATCAAGACTGGCTGAATTTGCACCTCAATTTGATGGCTATAATCAGCATGATTCTCAAGTTGGTGATCCTCAATTTCAATAAATATGATGCACCTTGCTATTTAATAACTGATGCAAGTAAACAAATGTGTTATGTGTATCACTAAATCTAGATACTTTAAATATAGGAATTTCTTGCTTTTCTGCTGGATGGACTTCATGAAGATTTAAATCGTGTGAAAATCAAACCTTATAACGAGATAAAAGACGTGGATGGAATTCCAGATAAAGAAGTAGCTAATGAACACTGGAAAAATCATTTAGCTCGTAATGATTCTATAATAGTTGACATGTGCCAGGTCAGCACACTATTATTTTCAGTTCTTTATAATCAATGTCTAATCTTTTATCTTCATTTTACAGGGGCAGTATCGGTCAACTTTGATATGTCCACTTTGCAAGAAACATTCTGTTACATTTGATCCATTTATATACCTATCTCTACCTTTACCTTCAACAACAATGAGGACCATGACATTAACCGTGCTGAACACTGACGGGTCAACTTTGCCAATTCCAGTAACTGTCACTGTCCCCAAGTTTGGGAAGTTTAAGGATCTTATTCAGGCTTTGAGCACTGCTTGTCTTTTGCGAGATGATGAAACTTTACTTGTGGCTGAAGTACGTGCGATTAAATATTTTAATCAGTTTCCAGGTTTTTTCTAATTTGAAAAAAGCTAAAATATCATTTGAATACCTGGCAGATTTACAACAATTGCATTATCCATTTCTTGGGTAAACCATCTGATTCTTTAGAACTGGTTAGAGATCATGATCGGCTTGTTGCTTATAGGCTACCTAAGGATCAAGATTCATTGCCATTGGTTGTGTTTACACATTGCCATCTTGAAGAGTAAGTTTTTTTATATTTATTTTTTATTTTGTATTATGTTTTTTAAAATTCTTAATATTCTTACACTGCAATATATTGTGCTTCAGGTCAAACGGTCAAGGGGGCCCATCTTCAAGAAGGTTTGGCATGCCTCTAGTTGCAAGAATTCCTGAGAGTAGTGACGGCTTCGAGATACATAAGAAATTTCTTCAATTACTTAATCCACTACTCTTGCCAGAAGAATTTTCTTCAAATTCTTTAGATGATTGTTCAGTAAACATTGCCGATCCAGACACTGAAATGGATGATGTGGCGGATGACCTGACTATTGAGGATGTGCCAAATACTGATGAAGTTATGAGGAAATCTTCAGTGGGTGTAGATTTTCACTTCTCACTTGAAAAACAAGGATTTTCTTCAGCAAGATCAAAGATTGTGATGGATGAACCGCTATTAATCCCTGAAACCCGTCAAATTTCTGTTCTTGTTTCGTGGCCTGATGAAATGGTGAAACGGTATGATACTTTTATACTAAACCGTCTGCCAGAAACAGGTGAGCTTCCGTTGCTTACAAACAACCCGCCAGAATCAGTTTCTTTATATAAATGTCTTGAGGCTTTCTTGAAAGAAGAACCATTGGGACCAGAAGACATGTGGTATGTAATCTTATGCTAATTTCACATTTTAAATTTTTTTATGAATATTTAGTGAATATTAGTAAATGAATTAATGTAAAAAAAATCAGGTACTGTCCTAAATGCAAGGAGCATCGACAGGCAAGCAAAAAATTGGATCTGTGGAGATTGCCAGAAGTCCTGATCATTCATTTGAAAAGATTTTCATACGACCAGTTTCTCATGGACAAATTGGAGACTTATGTTGACTTTCCTATTGTTGACTTTGACCTTTCGAATTACACCGTTCACAAAGATTGCCAGTCTTCTATTCACTACAAAATGTATGCAGTAAGTAATCACTATGGGGGCATGGGTGGTGGCCACTACACTGCTTTTGTCCAAGTAAGTAACATCGTAAATCATATTTATTCAATTATTGAGATGTTATTATTTTCGTAATAGTAAATCATTAGAAAGTAAAATAAAGGAGAAAATGGTTAATTTCAAAGCATTCATCGGTTAGGCAGGACCAATTTTATAAAAAAATTGATGGATGGACAATTTAGGGTTATAGTTTAGAGAGCATGGTAAGGTTCCCCTAAAAAGTTTTTTTTGCCTAAGGCTAAGGATTTTTAAAAACTCGAAAACCGACCCAAACAAACTTTGATTGAATTCATTTTTACATCATTGGAACCAGCTTGTAACTCCCTAAAACCTAACAAACCCTAATCATAAAACCAAAATTATAAAAACAAACCATTAACCTAAAGATAAAACCTAAAAGCTAAAAAAACATGCCCTAAAATCCGAACTCTAAAACTAGTTGTTAAAGCTAAAACCAAAAAGCAAATATTGTACGGTTTGACGAGACGGTGTCAATGCCATTGAAATGAGTTGAATCGGAGTTTGTTTGGGTCGGTTTTAGAGATTTTAAAAGTTCTTTTTAGCCTTCTTAGGCAAAATAAACTTTTTATTTGATCCTTACCCTTAGAGGAGGAGAGTAATTATTATTGATTTATTTATGCAGTGTGGTGAGCAGTGGTATGAGTTTAATGATAGCCAGGTTTTCCCAATTAGTGAAGACCAAATCAAGACATCTGCAGCTTATGTTCTATTTTACAAGAGAGTTTGACTAATCAAAAAGTCAAACATGTGTAGCAATATCAAATTGAAGTTTATTATGGCCCAATGGTTACGGTAGTTTTGGTTTGGGGCCATTTATACATTACACCTCAGGATACAAATAGGTTTTTAAAAAGGAGGTGGCCTCAGCCTGTGCTGTAAATGTGATTTAGATTAGACTTTTAAAGTTTTTGAGTGGCCACCTCAACTCTTTATAACTCGACTCAACTTCACCCTTTTTTTAGACATGATTCTAAATTGCAAGGTTTTTTTCCTCTTTCTTTATTTATTTATTTATTTATTTATATATTCATTTATTTCTTTCACTCACATTTTGTTGTTTATATTTCTTTATTTTTGAATTTATTCTCTCCATTCAAGATGTTCATAAACCATCAAAAAACTGACCAAGTCTCTCAAGTCATGTATGTTATCTATGCATATTCATGAAGCATTTTTATCTGTTAATATTTTTCTTTGTATAAACTTATAAATTTGAAAAAATCGTTTTAAATTTTTGAATTGCTTAAACCAGCTTGTTTGGCCGACTCAATTAACCCATTGGTTGCCAATGACCAATTGATTTAATTAATGGTAGCATCATGATTTTTCTTATAGCACAATATATATTGGACAATTTATTTTGAACGTGTTAGGGGTTTAATTAGTGGTGGGTTTCCTGTTTACATTTGGTTGGTGGTGGCAAAGTCCTATATTATCTAGGTGTTGTCTATTCTGTATTAGATATTTTAGGTGGTGGTGTTTAAAAAATAAATTAAAAAAAAAAAAAACTATCGATTTGTTTGTTTGAAAAAAAGGAAAAAAATTATAGTCAATGGTCATGTCTTGGTATGCTATACAGGAGAATGAGATCGTGATGACACCTAATGTAAAATTGCAAATTTCAAGGCCTAGATTTCGATTTGCTAAATTTGGGTTGTTTATGTTTGCACTTTTAAATGAAGTGTGAAAGTTGTAATATTTGAGGTAGTTATTCTTCTTTTTCTTTGCGTCTTAAATGTTAAACATCAGGTTTGTGATATAAATAATTTAATTGTGACAATTTGTAATACTAGCATAAAAAAGTTGATATTGGTATGAAGATGCCTTGTACCGGAAATTAAATGAAAATAAGGACTTATTTGAACATGCAATATTAGTTTGTAATCTAGAATACCGTTTTGTGTGTACATAATAAGAGTACAAGGCAATTGAAAAAAAAATATATGAACACTTTAGATTTCATTAATGGCAATGCTTGTATTGTTTCTTCTTTTAACAAAGATGGTTTTTTTTACTTTTAAATATCATTTCATCATGTACTTGTAAGAATTTATATTTATATTACTTTTACAGCCATGGTCAAGGTTTATGATTGTTGTGCTAAAAAATCTTGGAAGCTTATTGAAGTCCCAAGAAATTATTGAGATCTAGAAATCTCCTTGCATTCGTTTTTTTTTTTTTTTTCATTCATTCTTAAGCACTTAAGAAGTTAAGGTTACGATTATCAAAATTTCTAAGAACACATGCATATAATACAATCACTTCAACCATATATACAATCATTTGAGACGAACATCTTCAAAACATCTTGTAAAGTTCTCTCAAGAAATACGAAATGCTCGTTGCATTATATAATCTTGCATCTTTGATCATTTGAGCCGTTTCAACTTTTAAGGATCAGAGTAAGGTTGACTTAACCAAGACTAAGCACCAAGTTCGGATGGATTGGTGTGGTTCCTCTATGCCTAGGACACCAGAATATCGAACCATGAACGAAGAAAGACATGAGATAAAATAGTGATTGCAAGGCACCAAAGGACTATGCCCTTCCATCCCTTATTCCCTTAGATGATAGAGAGGAAAGACAGAGCTTTTGGTTTTTCATGTTGTCAAAGAATTGAACAATGGTTTTTTCGTGTTGTTAAAGAATTAAACAAACTTACCCAGCATATTCCCACTTTTCAACAGGGTCTGGGGGGAAGGATTGACACAAACCTTAACCCTATTCCAGTTGGAATAGAGAGGCTGCTCCAAATGAGTCCCCGACTCAAAGTTATCGTTTGTAGTTGCTCATCCCAAAATTTTTAACGTTATTTTCACAAAATAAGTAAAATAATGTTAAAATTAGTGCAATTTTACTTTGGTCCCTTGAGGGTCCACACATATATACATTATATGTGTACACCGCAAATGAGGCATCTGTATTGTTAAAAAGTTGAACAATGAAAATAGATGGCGAGTGCACGATCGAATTGATCTACAAGGGGAACTTTTATAAAGAAGTTTGTGGTGATGTTAGAGCTGAAACCATACAAGTGAATAAATATCTTTACTAATGACCTGTCTGTACAAGTCTTTCAAAACATGGTTATGAAAAAAATAACAATTTGTACCTCATGAAATGTACAAACCCAATAATGCATGATAGCATGATAGTTGATGCCTTGATGGTGTGTGAAATAATTGTGATTCCTTAACTATCTTAAAATTAAATAAAAAAATATTATCACACCATTAAATTTCAAATGTTTCAAATCAAACTTCCAATTTTCATGGAAATATATATATAAGATTAGGATCTTATAACAACACATGGATAGAACAATAAACCCATTAACTATCATTTAAAATTAATTTTAAAGTTAAATGCATGAAGATCATGTCGCGTTTCATTATTTTTTTTAGATATGATATTTAAGACATTTTGTATAATATCAAAAAAACTAGATTTAATATGATGGTGACAAGTGTCAGTGTCAATGTCACCATATAATATATTTTAATAAATTTAATTTGTTATTTAAAGTTTATTCTTCTTTTTTATACATTCATAACTTTGAATACTGTATTATTATATTTTTTAAAATGCACTATTATACTCGTATCATTTTTCTCTTCAATTCTGTTATAATCTCGACTAGTTTTTATTTTTATTTTTCCCCAGATGCCCATATTTACATCATTTTTTTTCATCAATGCCCGTATTCTTCTCATTTTTCATGCCTGTTTACAACCCAATTAGCTAGCCAACCTATTTATAAGTTGAGTTCTTCAACATAATTAAGTAAATAGTTTGTGTTCAGGTAAGGTGATACCAACCTGAACCCAAGGAGATTTACAACCTTTAATAAGTAGATGTATTTGCACTAGATGTATACTTTTTAGTTTTTACCCTCTTGGAAGGTAAATTTGGATATCTACCAGATGCCTTTGACAAAATACCAAAGATTCCATCCTGTCACCAAAAAGAAGTTTCAAACAATCAAATGAACAAGTTGAAGTATTTTTGATTCTCTGTTGTTAAATCATCTTGATGAGTAATTGATATTTCTAAAATCATATACCAATTAACCACCAAACCATGCTTATAAAAGAAGAATGCTAGAAAATATGAAAATAAACTTAAAACTCTAATTAGATTTTCAAATTTCAACCAGTTCTGGTTCTATCTTCATAAACTTTTTGCCAATTCATGTGAGACAAATGATTCAGAATGCAATATGATCATGATAAAGCCCTTACATGTATCAAGATCTTCCAAAACCAGCAGCTGCTTTCCATCTTTTGCGGGTTTCTACACTTTCGGGCCTCGACAGTCCAGTCCTGTCCTCATATTTCTGTTCCAATGCCTGTTTAGTGTCATCAAACAATCAACCCACATAGGTACAATATAATGCTGATAATGAAAGAAAGGGGAAAAAAAAGCCTTCAATCCAACCCGGCCTGTTTTGACATGTTTGACCCATACCCAGTTAGACCTGTTACCCAGCATGCCTATACTGACATATTGTATGGCATTGTTGGAATTAGAGAAAGCTGATCTCAAGTCGACCAGTCTAGACTATATTATATGTTATATATTTAACGAGATAGCCTAGTGGTAAGGGTGTTGGGCCTCAACTTTAAGGTCATGGGTTCTAGTCATGGGGGTGATATTTTTCCACGAGGCCACCGACCCGGGTGCTTGCGCCCGCAATTTACACTTCCCCCGTTTAGTCAGGTATTGGGGGGACCCGGCCACCCGGGGACCAGGGTTTACCACGCAAGTGGGTTCCCTGGTCATCAAAAAAAAATGTTATATATTTGAATTTTTGATAACAATAACTACTCACGAGTAGTTCTGCACGGATACTATCTACAACTTCTGCAGTCATTCTGTCAAAAAAAAGTATTCCCTGTAGATTTATGAAGTCATATGAGATAAGCTGAGAAAATAAGTTTGTAAAAAATTATATGAACATAATCATATTCAAATGTTCAAGAAAAATGAGGGTTGTTGCCCATTGAAAATTAGTGGATTACTGATTAACCTGCCTCCAAATGATCAAATTCATGTTGGAAAACTCGTGAGGGGAGACGTGACAAGCTAACTGCAAACTTCGCACCTGTAACGTCTTGTGCATCAACCTTAACAGCTTCTGGCCTCTGCAAGGTCAAAGTTAAAATGCATTGAGAATTGCATTGAAACACACATGGAAATATTATAGCAGAAAAAGAAAAGAAAAAATGCATTTTTAATTTAAATTGAATATATATGAAAACTAGAAACTAGATAGAGAGCAAAAAGAACATCTTTTTTTTCTTTTGATTATGGTGATTGGCGCATACTGCATATGCGGTCATCAAAGTGTGCAGCAAAGTACACTAAAAAAAGTATATGTTATTACCAGCACATCAGCATTAATCCCCGGAAAGGATAAGCAGCCTTCTGTAAATGGAACCAACTTTTTAGAATATTTGGTCACTCGTGGATTGACAAGAACAATCTCCTCGCCTTCACCTCGTTCACCAACTGGATTAAACACCATAAGTTGAACATTAATTCCAACTTGTGGTGCTGATAGCCCAATACCATCAGTTCTGTAGACAAACAAGTATTGTTCAGACTTTAGTAAATAACAAGGTTTGCTATAATCTAACTAAAGTGAAACATTGCTGAGGTGGCATTATAATATTATATTGTTAAGAATCAGTTATTTTGGTGCAGGTGCCATGTGGCATTGAACTGAACATCCATGAAAAACTCTCTAGGATCTGAAGCATGATGTAATATCATAGGTGGCAAAAGAATTTGGATAGCAGTTTTGAAGCCAAAAAATTAGTTATTCAAATAAATACAGATTAAAATGTATTTAACATCAGTATTTGTAATGATTATGATAACAGACAAAAGGCAGCATCTTTGCATCATTAAGCTTGAAAAAAATATAATTTAAAGTTTACTCATTTAAACTTCATGATTCAATCACCCTCAAGGCCTAAACCATAGGTTATTTAAGATGCATTATCTTTTATTTATCTTATACTTGAAAATTTAGGTAACTACTTAAATGTTTATATAACTTGGTAACCTTCCCATTTGTTTGAACATTACAAATGCCATACATATTTAAATGCTTGGAGTATTTGAATGCAGTAAAAAAAAAAAGATTGCTACATCTAATTCACGCCTTACATACTGCATGACTTTTACAGCCTATATGTACTGTAATAAATTTGAACAAAAACAAAACACAGCCCATGTATATGGATCTTAAAAGCTAGTCAGCTTAACAAGTGAGTTATGCAAGTCTCTGAAAAACAAGAAAAAATCGTTCAAAACACATTGTTATTGGCTGGTTTAAGGTTTGTAGCCCTAAGGGCCCTACTTTCCACTAAATCAAGATGGTTCATATTCAAACAACCATTCATCCTAAGTCCTCACTTCAATATTATATATGTCTCTTGGACTTAAATGAATTCAAACCATCTGAAGACGTAACGTACGTTCACATGATTTTGTATACAACCGTGTCATTTAAGGCACAGGATAAAAACATAGCATGCATTCATATAAAATGTAACTTTAGTAAACATGCATACATAAATACAAATATATAATCGAAGAAAGAGACAAAAGATGATGATAGCAACGGTTACAATGGGATCCACAATAAGGAACAACCCCCATTTTCTCCTCAACAAACAGAGGTAGGGGGGCCACTAAAACTTAAAAATAAGCTAAGGAAGAGAGAGAGAGAGAGAGAGAGAGAGAGAGAGAATTCTCTCATTCTCAATCACCTTCCCTAATCAGAGAAAGTACATTGACATTGTTGAGCTCGATAAGGGATGATGGCATAGAGATCGGTTAATTGGAAGATCATTCTTGATTGTTCCAGTTAATACATCTTCACCATCAATACTTCCTATTACAGGTTAGGGAGCAACAGAAAAGACTCTGCTCTGACAAAATCTCCAACAAAATACCAAAAAAAAAAAAAGTATGGTTTTTATTGAAAAGTTCATTCTTTTAGATCACATCCAAGTCTCATAATTTTTGAATACATAGCATCTACCTCATCAACAAGGGCAGCCTTAATCTATTATGGGGTTACCATTAAGCAAATTTGATGATGCAGATGAACAATGAACAAAGGTTTTTTCTTTCATGTACTCTAATCATCAAGATTGTGTATACTAATACCCTGATTTGGTGATTATGATCTCCTTATGCAGGATATTGCATATACACAGGGAAAGAAAACTTACTTGTACATTACATCAAACATTTCATCTACCAACTTCTTCAAGTTCTCATCAAATGTAACAACACGTTTGTTCTTTGTCCTCAGTATGGGGTCTGGATACATCACAATTTTGAGCGGAGCATCAAACTGTAAATCAGCAGCTGAAATGACAACCATTAGCAACGCAACAGATTGATAATTGATCTAATAATAATACCATGGGTTATTGCATTCATTATAGTTCCTCTAAATCATGAACCGATATTAGGTCAGCCTGCTTGATTTTGACGATTCCAACCAAATTTTTCCCCAATTTAATTCCAAATCTGCTAATACATTTGTGCTTCGTGCAAGAACCAAATTGAATACATAATTATAATTAGAGCAAGTATAAAACTTACGTGAAGATACTTCTTCTTCGAGTTTTTGTAATAATCCTCGCTTGGCCTGTGCTTGAACAACAATGGCCGGAGGTTTGTGACGGTGATTCGAAGTGAAAATTGACCGTCTTCCGGACGAGTTCGCTGGTCGGAAAGTTGCGAACAGAGTGTCCCGCCGGTGACCGGAGCTAGCATCAGGTAGCGCAGACGAATACACCCAGTTTGCAGAGGCCATTGATGAGCTTCGTTGGGTGTCCAATTTATCTGAGAAAAATGAAATAAAATGAGCCAAGCGGGGAATTGTCATAATTTCTAGACAGCCCTTTAGAGTTTCCTTCTTTTACATTTTAACCCCCTTCTTGTTGGATGTTACAATTAGGGCTGGCCAAAAAACTCGAACCTCGAATTCGGCTCGTATCTTGTTCGGAAAAAAATTGGATTAAGTTTGGCTCGGATAAAACTCGTATGTAACCGAGCCGGCTTTTTTTTGTAACCGAGTTGAGTCTGAGCCAAGGCTGGCTCGACTCGTAGCTAGCTTGTAGCTCGGTTCGTTTGTACAACATGTTATACCTAAATATATAAAGATAAGGTTACTTATAATAATAACTAGGTTTTATCACCTCGCGCGTTGCAGCGGGTTATCACAGTATACTTCCAAAAACATGCAATATATATCATTTGTAGAATTAAAAGTTACATAGCTAAATATAAAATTTACAAAATCCTTTTCACCAGCAACCAAATGATTGAATTAAAACAAAAAACTAAATCTCTAAGCAAATCTCAAAAAATTAAATCTTTAAGCAAATTTCTCAAATTTAATAAAAACATAAAATCTTTAAACAAATCTCACAAACTTAATGCTCTTATTTCTGTTGACTACTTCTCAAAGTTAAAAAAACTTATGGTAGTCAAAGATATTTACTATTAAATTTTATGGGACAAAAAGACGGCTACACAATTCATTTTTCATGACTTTCTAATTCTTAGGTAAATCAAAAAGACGGCTACACTGTATATATATAAAATTAGCAAATCTCAAAAAATTAAATCTTTAAGCAAATTTCCCAAATTTAATAAAAACATAAAATCTTTAAGCAAATCTCTCAAACTTAATGCTCTTATTTCTGTTGACTACTTCTCAAAGTTAAAAAAAACTTATGGTAGTCAAAGATATTTACTATTATATTTTATGGGGCAAAAAGACGGCTACACAATTCATTTTCATGACTTTCTAATTTTTAGGTAAATCAAAAAGACGGCTACGCTGTATATATATAAAATTTATTATTCACAATTTGATCAAGATTGTAAGAATCACGCTTTTTTCATTAGATATGTAAATATATATGTAATATTTAGTACTCAATAATTAAATATATAGATATATTATTTACTATTATTTAATATACTTGTGGTAGCAGGTTCAAAAAAAGAAAAGTTTGTTGCCAAACTCAAATAAATTAAAACTATACTATACAAACTTAACCATTCCTTTTGTCATGCTTTTTAATATATATAATAATTATACTTTAGTGTTATATTTTTAATTATGTTAAAGAAAAAAAATTATAAAAAAAATAAAAGAAAATGTGATATGTAGCTCACAAGTCTAAACACACGTCTTAAAATCTAAATTATGTCAAAACCGAGAAAATAACGAACTGATCTGGCTCGGCTCGGTTAAAAACGAGTCGAATCCTAGCCAAGATTTCACGCTCTGTTTACAATCTGAACAAAGCCAATCCAGGCTCGGCTCATGAACACCCTACTTATCAATGCTTGTAGCGTTTCTTCTTTTAACAAATAGTTTTTTTTTTGTTACTTTTACGGTTAGTTCCCGAGTTTATTAAAGGAGATAACAGAAATGAAAAGAATAGAAAAGAAAGAAGAGGAAAGAAAAAGAAAATAATTAAGTTCTTTCCTTCCAAAACGAAGTAATTTTGCCTGTTTTTTTTATTTTCCTTTTTTTTTCTCATTAAATGAAACTCGTGAACACGACATGTGTTATTTTCCTTTCTTTTCCCTCGTTAAATGAAACTCGGGAACACAAAATGTTTCTTCTTTCCTTTCATTTCCTTTCTTTTCCCTCGTTAAATGAAACTCGGGAACACAAAATGTTTCTTCTTTCCTTTCATTTCTTTTATTTTCCCTCGTTAAATGAAACTCGGGAACACAAAATATTTCTTCTTTCATTTCATTTCCTTTCTTTCCCTCGTTAAATGAAACTCGGGAACACAAAATGTTTCTTCTTTCCTTTCATTTCCTTTCTTTTCCCTCGTTAAATGAAACTCGGGAACACAAAATATTTCTTCTTTCCTTTCATTTCCTTTCTTTCCTCGTTAAATGAAACTCGAGAACACAAAATGTTTCTTCTTTCCTTTCATTTTCTTTCTTTTATCTCATTTAATGAACTCGAGAGATAAATCAGTTAATTTTTACTCGTAAGAATGGATATTTAAAGTATTTTTACAACCATGGTCAAGGTTTATGATTGTTGTGCTTAGAATTCTTGGAAGTTTTTGAAGACCCAAGAAATGATTGAGATATAGAAATTTCTTTGCCTTCATAGTCTTGTGTATTTGTTCATTTGAGCAGGGCAGATCTAGCTAAATTGGAAAGGAATCAAAGGATTCAAGAACTCACCGCATTTCTAATATTGAGTAGATTTTTTTAAAGGCTTAAAAGATAAGGTGCACATATTAATATTTTTAAGTGTAAATTCTTAATTTAATTTTTCCATCAGCTTGCCAAGAGAAATTGTAATTATTGACGGTTAAATTCGCGGGTCGGTCAAGTTAATTTTGGTATATAAACTTAGCAAGTGTTGTTTATGTTTTGAACCGCCACTAGAGGCTCTGTCCCTTGGACCCTGCTAGGGGTGCTGCCCTAGGACCCCGAAAAGGGGCACGGACCTCTTAACCCCCATTTGGTTAGGAGCTCATAAATCTTAAACGAGTGTGCACTTTGTATCTCCAACTCTTTAATGACGATGATATTTTATAATTATTGACTTAAAATATCGTACTGTTATTACTTGAAGAACCTCACAAAACCCAAACTGTCAAACCGATTCGAAAGTTTTATGTACACTTCTTTATAATTGAAGAGTTTGAAAATAGTGAACTGACTGGAAAAGTTTCCTAGATCCACCATTCACCAATGCATTTGAGTCGTTTAAGGTTCAGAGTAAGGTTAACTTAATCAAGATTAAGAGTAAAGGTGTAAACGAGCCGAGCCGATCCCGAGCTCGTTAAGGCTCGAGATCGGCTCGAGCTCAGCTCGTTTAAATAAATTAGAGCTCGAGCTCGGCTCGTTAAGAGCTTTATTTACCAAGCTCGAGCTCGGTTCGTTAGAAAATTTACAGGCACGAGCTCGGCTCGACTTGTTTAGATTTTATTTACTTTAATTAATAATTTAATTATATTTATAATTATATTTTCTAAATTTAACATAAAATATTTAATTTAAATATATTTATCATAATTTTATATATAAAAATAATTAATTTTATAAATAATCACTTAGTATAATAAATAAAAATTATATAAACAAAAAGCTCGTTAAGGCTCGTGAGCCGGCTCGAGCTCGATATGTAAAGCTCGAGCTCGGGCTAGATAACTAAACGAGCCACACTTTTGGGCTCGGGCTCGGGCTCGTTAAGGCCCGGCTCGTTCGAGCTTTTTAACGATCCGATCTCGAATATTTCACGAACTGCCTTGGTTAGTTTACACCCCTAATTAAGAGTCACAAGGTGAATTTTTGCAGAGAAGTTTGTAGTAATGACAGAGCTGAAAGCATACAAGTGAATGAAAATCTGGACCCAAAAAAATTGTGCAAATTTAACTCGAATGTAAATGGTTTACAAAACATGGTTATGATGCTTGATTAATCGACCAAACCGATGCTTTTAACGTTATTCTGACAAAAATTATGTAAAATAACATTAAAATTAGTGCAATTTTACTTTTGACCCTCGAGGGCCGACATATACATGCATTATATGCGCGCGCCGCAATCCCTAGAAACATTGGAACAAGTGTTCTTTTCAAATCAATCTAAAATCCTAAGGGACCAATCTTGGTATTACCCAAAAGTTCACATCTTTTACAAACTTTACAACACCATCCCCCAAATCAATAAACATAACTTTTCTGCATATGCCTCCTTTTATACCCAGTTTTATTTATAAATCATATCAAAAGCTAAATCACCAATTGCACCTGCAATGTACCTAGCATAAATGCATGTATAGAACCTGCATTGTTAAAGCTGATAATCTTTTAAGCGATTAGCTGTCTGGAAGTGAAATTAAGACAGCAAAATCTTCGTTTTTTGGTCTTTTTCTGTGTCAAACTACTTTCATCCATGTCCTTAAGCTCCCCATTAGCATCATTGTTTTCTGCTAATGTTGATGTTATAGCCTCATTTATGACAAAAGAAAAGGAACGACGATGGGTCCCGTGTGAACTCAATGTTTCATCTTCTTGTGATGCCAAATCAACTACACTATCTCTGTGCCTGAGAAAAAAGATCACAAAAAAATGTGAATCATGATTCATGTCGCGTTGTGCTCCTGGTTTTAAAATGCACTCATCAGGAGCATATAATGCGAAGACGATGCGATTCGATTCCATGATGCATGTGAAGCATGATGCACCACATCAGGCAGTGGACAAGTATTTGAACAAGTTAGATCATGGATCGCAAAGGGTCTTAGTTTTTGAAATCTTACTAAACAAATTTGACCATTGATTGAGCAATGATTTTAAGTTTTGAACAAATTAGACTATTATTTAAACAAATCCAAACAAGGATGATGAAAAGTTAGCAATTTAAAATGTTATCTTTTAGCATCTTTTTAACAATGAACGTCTCGCATATGAGTGTGCATCATGCATCAGTTTTTGGGATCAAAATGCATTGGAGCGCCACACACTTTTTTAAAACCAAAATGGAATCCATGGTTCCAAGATGATAACTTTTTCAAAAACCTTGGAAATTTAGTATATGTACCTTGAGAAACGACTTGAAAAACTGTTTCTTGATTCTGAGTTCCTCGCTGTTAACTCGTTTACAAAATGTTTAGAATTGTTTGATTTGTCGTCTTCAAGATCAGCAAACACATCATTCACGAACCGAGAGAAAGATAATGATCTAGGATTAAATGCAAACTCTCTAAACACAGAAATGACCTTTTCAAGTGTTCCTAGAGCTTGATTCACTTCAGGACTTATAATAATTTCCTTTTTACCAACAACAAATAATCCATGGCCAATATTATTATCATTATTTTCATTTGAACTTCTGGTTTCTTCAATTTCTTCTATTTCACTAACTGGTCTATAATCTTTCGAATCTTCTTTCTTTGGATTACAATGCTCTACATGTTGACCAATCCTGACCGATTCTTGTTCTGAAAAACCATCAACAATCTCAATCTCATTTTGTTCCAAAACCCCATCAACAATCTTGGTTTCTTTTTGTTCTGAAACCTCATCATCAATCTTGGTTGTTTTTAGTTTAAAGTTTTCATTTTGAATGCTGTTTTCCGAGTAGAGTGCCTCGCGAATTAGACCATAAAATGGCTCTTCTAAAACCCTGCTGAAATCTGCATCACCTTGGTACACAGAGGCCACTTTCTGTTGTTGAATGTACAATTAGCATGAAGAAATGCATTTTGACCTTTGAGGTCAAAGTGTCAAACCAGATTGTTGTTAAACACAAAAGGATACATATTTTTTATAAAACTAAAAAAAAATAAATACTAAAACAGTTTTGAGTTTGTACATAATTCATTTCAGTTAGCAAATCATGATAAAAAGTTCTAAAATTTCATCACTTTTGGGCTTAGAAATAACACATTTGACCAAAAAAAGTCAAATGTATCATGTTTGTTCATGTTTTTTGTTTTGAAGTGATCAAGATCTACACCTTTTTATAGAGCTTGAAGCCGCTACCTATAAGTTGCCTGGAAACAAAGTTAATAATCGCCGGAGGAACAAAATCAAGTTTTACATCTATGTTTGCAATCATCCTGAAAACAATGAAATTATTTAACTTGTTTGAAGGTTCTTGATCAAATAAAAAATTTACAATAAAAATAAAAAGGGTAAAACTACAAATAGAAACCATCAATGAAATATTTTACCTGAAGTAGCTTCGGTTGGCACTTACTTTTTGTAAAGCAAGGCCTCCCACAACATCTATTCTTGTCACATTTTCTACATCAGGTATGCCATCTCTCGTGAACCCGTGAGTGCTTACATCAATGTTTTCAGTCTCTGGAATCTGACACGAGATCATTTTACTTCTCGTTCCCGAAGGGTATTTAAGACATTTTACATATAGCCAGTCAAACATAATGTATAGACAAGTTGCAAATTAACTGTTGCTAAAGGAAATCTTGAATGTTTTCTTGCAAAAGATAAAGAATAAATGGTTATTTTTTGTTACTGTCTTCTAAAGCACTATAACGAGATCATCTTCCCAAAAGGGTATTTTAGACATTTTACATATAGCCAATCAAACAAAATGTAAAGACAGAAGTTACAATTTACTATCACTCAACTAAATCTCAAATGTTTTCTTGCAAAAGATAAATTGTGAAATAAAAGTTACTGCTTGTTACCGTATTCAGAAGCACCATAATGAGATCATCTTGGAAGTAATCGAGATTAACAAAATGAACTAACGCCTCTCTTGCTGATACTGGCCATGAAAGCTTCATCCTTTCTTCCACATGTAGAAACACATATATCAATATCCATAGATAACAGTCTTTTATACAAGGTCAATTTAATCATTAATATAAGTTAACAAACCTCACTAACGATATTTGTTCGCCCATTCTGATGTTTTTCACACATTTTGAAGAGATAACCTTAAATGTTGGGATAGTAGATTGAGGCCACCTGATAACAAACGTGATCATACGAGGTTCAGGTTAGAACAGGTCATTTTTAGAATGTTTGAAAAGTGTATCTTTGAGTTGACCAACAAACTATTTTTTTCCATTTGTGAGACATTTTTTATTATTTATTAAGGATTTATTTATGACAACAAGAATGATCTATATCTTTGTATGAAAAGGATGCACTAATATAGATTTTGGTTGACTTTCAACATGTTTGACTCATTTGATCTATTTGCCATTTTCCTCTGTTTGCTCAACTTTTTTACTTGACCCGTTTGAGATCAAACACAACTTATGGAAACAAGATGTTTGCTTGATACAAGATTCAAAACACAATAGTTCAAAAGTCAACAACTCAAGAACTTTCTTACCATTTTTCAAAAAGTCCTGCTTCCCATGATAAGCACAAGCCTGCATTCAAACATATTATTTAACCAAAATCCTGTATTGACAAATGCATGAAATTCCATTAATTGAACTTACAAACATCTAGAGGCCCATCTACATATCCTTCCACAAGTAATGTATGAAAGGGAGTACCACTCGGTCCCTCCCTATACATAACACGACAATCTTGATTATCATGTTTTATCTATTAAACACGATTAGCAAGCATAAGAAATATATAGAGATTACTATAAAATTTGAATGTTAAATTGATGAAACAGATAAATACACTGCCATAACACACACAAAAGATGTAAAAATATAGAAAATATATAAACAATTTAATGGCATACTTTCCAACCACCATGTGGTATTTCATTAGCTTTTGACCCCTCAACTACATTTCCAGCTGCACTTCTAAGCATGCTGAGCGAATTCGTCAATTCCTTGGTTCTTTTTTGAACTAAATTATCAATATTTTCTGCATGATACAAAACAGTGTGATTAATATACATATTTAAAACAAAAATGAAAACTTTGTACTGCATTATATCATTAAATGATAATAGTTTAAATTGAGAAACTATTCAACCTTGATCTTCACTTTGTCTTGACTTTGACATTTGATTTTCAACTAAGATTTTTAAGGAATCCACATTACAAAGATCATGAGACAATAGCGATTTGTCCAGTTTATCGCGGTACTGAGATATGTGCTGTTTTCCCTCCATTTGTAAATTTCACTGAGCAATAACAAGAAGCAAGATATGGCTATAATCTTCCAATTTGATCTGGTTTTCTTTAAAAATCAAATTTAGAACATTATTAACGATGGGATTTTTCACAAAACTCACATGATCATAGCGAACGTGTACATAATTCATGAAATGTGAACTAAATGATTATAAATTATTAAATTTGGTATTTTTAATAAACCTCAAGAGCAAAAGGTTCAAATTTCAGACGATCAGCATAAGGGTAATCCTCAAGATTATAAATTAGTCAAGAATTAATCAATTCAATTTACATATTGATGTAATAAAGCTAAACAAACAACACCCATAATCTTGAATCTCTAAAATCATCCCACAAAACCATCAAAATCCAATTTTAGAAAGTGTAAAATATCAGAAAGCTCATAAACTCTATTCATGACTCATAAAATTCAACACAATCAGCAAATTTGTACAAAATTCATTAAATGTGAGCCAGATGAACAAAAAATTGGTGTTTTAATCGTACCCATATGCAAAAAAAATTCAAATTTCATTCAATAAACTAAGTTAGGAACTAATGAATCCAATCTTATTATCAATGCATGACCCAATAAAGCTAAAAACTAACGCCCTCAATCAGAAATCTCGAAATCATCCCACAAAACCATAAAATTCCATAATTATGAGTACAGACGAATCTTTAGATTTGAAAAATCAAAACCCATGATTGAATCATGGTAAAGAATCAATTTTTGATCATGAAATGAAACTTACGGATTGGGACTTTTCAGATTAGACTGATTTGTAGGTGTGAGCAGGAGTAATTAGAGAGGTATTCTGAAGAAACCAAATTGAAAATCTCGAAAAAAAGAAT
Organism: Mikania micrantha; assembly: GCA_009363875.1. NCBI lineage: Eukaryota > Viridiplantae > Streptophyta > Magnoliopsida > Asterales > Asteraceae > Mikania > Mikania micrantha. Next base: position 51,660 of record SZYD01001483.1, read on the forward strand.
ATGATTTTGGCGGATGAAATGGAGACAAGATCGTACAGATTTAGATTGCCAAAAAAAGATCGGTAACATGGGTTTTTGTTCTTGATTGTATCGGAATTCAAGCAGCGTTGAATCGGTAATTGTTGAATAGTATTCGTGTTTGTCAACTTGGCGATTATGAGTTTGAGGGTCGTGTCTGTTTATGGTGGCGCAGCTGTTGAAAGATTTTAAAATCAGATAATGCGGTATTGCTTCCTATTTATACGATTCTAACTTATAATGGTATCCACAGTAGTCAACCCACTGAAAATCCCTCTCTACCGAAATTTCCTGTCACATCATCACCCTACTGAAAACTTTAAAACCCTACAGTGATCACCCCTCCGGAAAAGCTTACCCATTTGTGAGAGAAGAGAAATCGGTGTGTGAGAGGGACAGAGCGGGGAGCGGTACCCGGCTACCCGCCGAACCCACAAAATCATTCCCGCCGGGGGAGGGGGACGGTGTTCCCGCTGGTGCCCGCTATCCCCGCAACCGGCTGCGCATGATCTAAACTCAAAAATCGTTAAAATTACAATATATGTGATGATTCATCACTCATGGATGAAAATGTTTTAGATTTCTTGAAACGATATGAGAAAGAAAAATATTAAGTTTTTTTTACGTTGAATGGGATTCATTTAAATGAGAAGGCAACAAATTATATAAAACTAAAAAAATTATTTTCTTTTTAAGTTAAAAAAACGTACTCATGTTTTTTAACTTGTTGGTAAAAATGATTCTTTTAATTGTCAATTAACATTGGTTTTCATTTAAATATCTCTCTAATTTATATGTAACCCCTTTTTAAAAAAAGGAGCAAACTGTCATTTATATTCAAATTTTTAAATATTGTCATTTTGATGTTGTGCTTTCTTTTTTTTTTGAACGGCAGTTAAACTGTCTCGTCGTGCTACCTTCAGTTCTCCTGGCGATCGATAGCTAAGATCGATTCCTCGATCTCCGACCTGAGACACGTGTGCCCCCAGATGCGCGGGAACCGGATGGAATCCGTAAACCCTCGCCCCCCATTAGGTTCGAACCTGGGATTAAAGCCCTGATTCGTTCCTTCACCTGGATATCCATTAAATTGCTCTCAACAAGGTTTGAACCCATGACCTCCACATTGGAAGGGTGAGCCTTTACCAGTTGAGGCAATTCTCCGGATTGATGTTGTGCTTTCTAATTTTATGTTATTTCACTCAAAATACTTAACTCTATCGGAAACACCATTAAATCACTTGGTAGAGGCATTGCCTTTTAGAAAGGAGGTCTTCGGTTCAGATCTAAGCAAGGGGGAAATTGGGTGTAATTTAGGAGTAGGATAATATTGTTGTTCAAAAAAAAAATTTAAGAGAATTTATGTCATTTTAACATTTAACCTTTATAAACCTAAAAACACCTATTTTCTTTTTCTTCTCAATTTCAAATAAAAGTTCATTGAATGTTTAAACTTAAAAATATGAACAATGAGTTCTAAGATTCATACCCAAAACAATTAATTCACTAACAAGAAAATCAATAATAAAACCAACAATTTGTAGAATTTTAACAACCAAGTGTAACAACACAAAAACATGTTGTATCACATCAACTTGTTATGCTTATGTTGAGTAGCTAGATGAGATTCAAAATCTCTACTATGCATGGAGGAAACTATGAATTGGCACATCTTCTTTCAATAATTTGGCCAATACACTTGAGACTCCTAGCTTTCTAGAACGCTAACCTCTGTACCATGGCTTGCCATGTTCGAGTTCACTGCTACCGCATGTTTACATGGTATGCCATTTATCTCCAATCTTCTAAGTGAACATATTTTTAGCCCTACATCAACCAACGCATTGATCATTCCATGATTCACTTACTTGGTATTTGTTTATTGCATTCAAGAGTACTGTTTAATCATAGACTTCAAACTTGATGTTCTTTAGCAATCAAGTTGTAGTAGGTGTTAAGGGATCATCACATTTGACAATTGCTTTGTGTACCACACCTTTTCTCGTTTTTCACATATTTCCTAATATATTCTAAGCAAGTTATGACCCGCTTTGTCTCTTGCACCAATAGGTTGTTTATTAAAAACTTCACATGCATTTTGAAGATGTATTAATCGGAACAATCGGGACCAACCTTCACTGATCTATATGCCATCATCATTTACCGAGCTTAACAATGTCAATGTACTTTCTCTGATGAAGGAAGATGATTCAGGGAATTTTTTTTATGTGTGCGTGTTTGTGTGTGTTCTTTTGGAGCGAGTTGTGAGAGACTCGCTCTCTTTTCTCTGCTCTTATATAGGCATAAAGATTACAGTGGGTCCCTCATATCCGTCAATTGGGATTATGAGGGCAATTCCCTTATTGTGGAGCCCACTTTAGAAAACCGTTTTTGTCCATTCTGTTAGAGTTTCTTTTATTTTGCGCGCTCTTTAACCATGCGCTTATTGGGGATTTTCTTGAATAAATCAGTATTTATGTATTTTCAATATGAATATTTCTTTAGGTATTATTTTTCCCTTATACTTAATGAAAAGTAAAAGATATGATCATATGTCACGTCTTTACATTTCAACAGAACATCATACTTTGATATTCTTGCATAAGGTTTATATTAAACATGTGTGACAACCATAGAATAATAATGAATTTATGAACCTAAGAATATATTGATTAAACACAACCAAGTGGATTGGAATTGGACGGAAAAAAGCAAATATTAAAAAAAAAACTAAAAAGGGATCTAACATAGTTGTGTTCCTCCTAACATGCTTCAATTATGTTTGCAGCTCAAACATGATGATGTCAGAGTGATTGACGAGTTAAAGAAACCATTGTCTAATTGTATTTGTTTAGGGTTAGAAAAGTTAAAATCACATAAATTCCTTCATATTTAACAATGTTTTTGTCAAGCATGATCTTATTTTAGTTTCATAAAAAAGTAATATGTGTTTTTGAGTTTTTTATGATTAGAATGTTAAAATGACATAAATGTCCTATGATTTAATGTTTTTTTTATATGGAGTTAAGTATTTTGAGTGAAATGACAAAATAAGAAACCATAATATCAAAATGATAGTATTTAACAATTTGGATTAAAATAACAAATGTGACTAAATCGTATGAATGAAAATGACAATTTACTCTGAAACATAAGTTATTAGTTTAACTTGTTTAATTAAACATGTAATTTTTGGATTTATCAATACATGAGTGCCACCACTAAATAAAATAAAATAAAAAAACAATAACTCGTTCATCTCAATTTATATACAATTCCTCAACCTAAATAAAATGTTTACAATTTAATTCTTACTCGTCGATATGTTTGACATGCTAGACAAATGATTAAATTAATCATGTTCAGGTTGCATGGTTCAAAGTGTGTAGCCATATAAGTTAGTTATGATACTTTTACAAAAATAAAAATATAAGTTGTATTCGGGTTAAACAATTCAACTTCGCAACTTGCTAACTGATCAATTGACATGATTAACATCTCTAATTTTAGCACCAATTATATATTGGAAATTGTGTGAAACACACAATTCATTTTCAAATTATACTTCGTATATGATATATAAGACAGTTACATAGGCTCAACAATTCCCTCTTTCGTTGTTTTAATTATGTTTTATGTGTTATGTATATTATGTGTATGAATTGTGATATCTTCTCCATTAATATAAGTATCATTGCTTATATACATATCTACCTATACTCTAATAAAGAAATATTTTTAGGGGACATGTGTCATGTTTTGGTTAAATCTGAACAAGTTTTTCCCGCCTCTCTCTCATAATAAACACTATTAATTTTAGTAATTAACTTATATAATTAAATATTAAAAAAATATAATTTTTCTTCAAATAATTTACTAATATATTAAAATTTAATAAACAATAAGAATAATTCAATTATATCTTATCCTAAATATAATTTTATAATTTTTAAATATTTATTATTATTTAATGCTAATGAATTATATTTTTTCTATTATCCAACCCGTGTAATACACGGGGTTTTATGCTAGTACATATATATAATCTTAATATAATAAATTATTTACTGCAAAATCTACATTTTTTGTTTCATGTATGAGTGTGTATAGAGATGATTAAACAAAAATAAGATTTTGTTTAAAACCGTCTTTTTTTGTACTCTATTTGTCTTTCTTTACCTGATTTATATTTTTTTCTTATATTTTTTTTGTGTGTGTAATTAGAAATAGAATACAAAAAATAAATCCAGTACAAAATAAATGCTTTTATGTTTTTAATTAAAATTTTACTTTTAGTAGAGTCTAACTCTTATAACTATGCCGTTTGATTAATAGCACAAGTTGCGTGTAAATATTAACCTATTTAACACAATAAGTTTTTTTTGAACGACGACGATCATACATACCACATATGTTGTCTTAACAGGGCCCACCGGGCAGAGGTAAGACACAGACACACCAGATACGCAGGAACCCCATGGAATGGGTAAACACTCGCCTCCCATTGGTCCAGAACCCTAGATTAAGCTCAAGATTCATTCCCTCACCTGGATGTCCTTTAAATTGCTCCTGACAGGGTTTGAACCCATGACCTCTCGGTCACAAGGTGAAACCCCAACCAGTAGACTGAATTTGCAGTACATTTAACACAATAAGTTAAACATGAAATATGTATGAACAATACGTTAAATGGATTTAATCATGTTTATAACGTTTCAATCTATTTATGATACGTACATGTTTACCTAACTTTGTATCAACGAATCAAGGCAGCTCGTTAAATAGTCGGGATCGGATCGGTAAAAAGTTCGAACGATCCGAGCCTTAACGATCCTGAACTCGAGCCCAAAAGTGTGGCTCGTTTAGTTATCGAGCCCGCGCTCAAGCTTTACATATCGAGCTCGAGCCGGCTCGCGAGCCTTAATGAGTCTTTTGTTTATATAATTGTTATTTATTATATTAAGTGTTTATTTATAAAATTAGTTATTTTTATATATAAAATTATGACAAGTATATTTAAATCAAATATTTTATGTTAAATTTAAAAGATATAATTATAAATATAATTAAATTAGCAATTAAAGTAAATAAATTTAACAAATAAAATCTAAACGAGATGAGCCGAGCTCGAGCCTGAAAATTTTTTAATGAGCCGAACTCGGGCCTAGTAAATAAAACTCTTAACGAGCCAAGCTCGAGCCTTAATTTATCTAAACGAGTTGAGCTTGAGCCTTAACAAGCTCGGAATCGGCTCGGCTACAATATGATTAAGGATCCTATTATAAATTGTGAGCCATAAATGTAATCACATGTCCTCATTAAAAACTAGTGGTTAAATAAACATTTACTAATATTAAAATATTTACAAAAAAAGTACATTGTGGTACCGAATGAATAATGACGAAAGCAGTTGTTTAACTAAACTTAGGATATGTCGTGTGTGACACAACATAATGTTTGGTCATGCAAATCATGTGTCTTTCATATTATTTTCCTGATACGTTGTATCCTTATTTCTTAGTTTGCTTGTTTGTCTAAATCGGTACTCATGAAAATAATTTTGTTAAAAAATTAAATAAATAAATCCAATATCAGTTATCGTCATTTTCAATTAATTAATGATCTTAAATTAGAAATAAAACTAGTTGAACCAAGTATTAAAGAGACTTCATAGTTTTCAGGCAGGGGTAAGCATACAAAACTGATAACCGAAATAGAACAAAAAATAACTAAAATCGACTTAACCAATCGATTAACCAATCGATTATGGTTAAGATATGGCCAAAACTGAATCATTCGGTTATGGTTTTGGTTCCAATCTCCAATAATTGAAATAATAACTGAACCGATTCCATGATTTTCTCATGTATTTGATGTAATTTTCATGTATATGTATGTTTGAAAGAGATCCAAAACACTTCAAAAGAATAAAAACGAGTTTGATAACTAAATTTAAAACTTTAAAATAATCTGCACGAAAATAACCGAAATCGAACCGAAACCAACCTCTATAACCGAAACTGGTGCTTGGTTTCAGTTGCCAAAGATTTTAATAACTGAATCACCGGTTTCGGTTTCAGTGGAACCTAGTTCCAATAACCAAATCGAATGACATTTGCACACTTTTAAATTTCCGGGTGTTAAGCTTATGCGTATTTTTTATATCTAAATCATGCTTCTAAATAAGGGTGTGCATAAAACCGAAAAAAACCAACCCAAAACCCAAAAACCAAAAAATACATATAGTACACATGTTAAATAATTTTTTTAAATATTATATCATAGATTTCTCAAAGATGCTTTATAAAAAAAGAAGAAAGACTTATAGCTTAATAATATTATTTGCTAAATTAAAAAAATATTAAAATTTAATAGAAGAAATATACGAGAAAATCTGAACCTCATCAAAAGTTGACACATGACATCCAATATTTAATATGAGAGAGGTTGGAAAACCATTTTTTTAGTAATATACAAAGTTAACATGTTTCCTTCATTATTTTTATAAATTAGAAATAAAAGACGATATAATAAATTCACTTAATAAATTTATAAAAATACAATATTTAATATTATTATTTAATAGGAGGTAAAAGAGAAATTATCTATATATATATCTATACTATATAATAAAAGAATAACAAACTTGACAAATGTCACTCCTATATTATTTGTTATTAATTTTTGACAATTGTCATTCTCACATTTATCTTTCATTGAATTATATATTATTAACTCTCTCTCTCTCTCCTATTTAATGTTAATGATTTTAAATTATTCAATTATATAATTAAATGTAAAAATATAAATCTTTTTATTTTAATAATTTATTATAACTTAATAATCATAATTAAGTTTTAATTATATCTTATTTTAAAATAAAATTTATAATTTTTAAATATTTATTATTTTTAATTCTTAATAATTTCAATAACTTGATATTATATCCAACATATAAATTTTCATAAACTACTGGTTTGCAACATGTTAAATTTATTCATTTCATGTAAAACCATTTTTATGTGTTTGTTAGTCGTTGAAAATTTTTTAATAATTACGAAAATAGTATCTTACCTTCTTGTACTATAAAAGGATGTTGAATCAAATTATGTAGTTATTTTACATTTTAATTGTTGTTTTACTACCTAAAATATTTATTAATACGTAGCATAATCATTTTATATTAAAATATTATTATATAATCTCTAAATTATCAGTTTTAACTATTTTTTATATTTATTCCGTGTAATACACGGGGTAATAATCTAGTTGTTTAATATTTTAATTATTAATAGAAAGATAGATGAGAGATAAATATGAGAAACCATCGTAGAGTGACACATGTTTATTTTTATTTATTAGTATAATAAAGATCTTACAAATTATAACAAATAGAACATTAATATTATCAAAAACATGAAATTATTAAAATTACAGATATATCAGAAGTATAATCAAATGTTTGATACTTCAAAGTGATTTTTTAGCTTAGTTAAATATCGAGTTTTAAGTAATGGGCTTTTCAATAAGTAATTTTAAATTACATTAAACCATAAACAAACATACCACGAACCTAATAGGCAATAGATACGAGTGCTTGATGAGTATGATATCCATACTCATCAACAATATTTATTCACAAACCTAGTAGGCTTTGAGAAGGAGTCCTCAACAATATTTATTCACAATGGTGTTGCACAAGGAGGAAAAAAACAAAAATTATTTCACTTTATTAATTAAATACAATAATTGCATCAAAATTAACCTTAAAAACCTTGTTTTTTAATGGATAACTTTATTAAAATGTATCACATTATGGACTTAATTTTTTTAACAACCAATTGTTTAAGCCCGATAAACCAGGCAAACCCGGTGGCGAAATACCATCCACTCCCGTGAAATACAGACAACGTTTGCAACCCCGCTCGCACACCATCACAAAGGAAACCCGCCGTCGGAGACCAACAATAATTTGGATGGTAAAATCTTTGACTCCCCAAGTCCATCGATAGATGCACTAGTAATATAATATAGAAGTAATATCCCATCAGTCAAATAAAAAGAACAATAAAAAAACTATGAGGCACAAGTAATGTTGCTTGCTGCTATCAATGCTTTCGTTAGTCAGCTCAAGTGGTTAAGTGAAGGTCAACTGTGACTTTAATATTAGAGATGTCACGAGTTCAAGTCCTGATATGGACAAAATAGGGGTTCCATACCCGCTCTTAAGCACATCAAATCACAACTCGAGCTTAGAAGCAGTGGTGTTAAACGGGTCATGTTTGCGGGTTGAAGGTTCAACTATACGTGAATCAAAAAACTTTAACATGAACCTAACACACAACTCGAACCCAAAAATTGTGACATACAAATGAATCCGAACGTGACACAAATGTTTGCTTGTTGGCACGACCACGACCCTGTGACTTGATTTTTTTTTTTGCTACTTTTTTAGGTTCTACTTTTAAAATACAATTTTATAATAATAAAAAAAAAAGAAGTATACAAACAAAAATATATGAAGTTTAACCAAATCTCGTGTTAATTTTTTTTAGTTTAAACTTTAAACTTTTAGTATTAAATACTTAGCCAAATTAACACAAAACAAAATTAAAAATAATTAAGTACATGTAAATATGTTAGACGGGTCAACCAATAAACATGCTCAAGTTGACACAAACCCGACCCGTTTAGCTAAACGGGTTCTCAGATTCATCCTAAGCTCATTTATAATAAACCAAACAAGTTAATTTTGTGTTACGTTTGTATTGCGTCAAAAATAAACACTCATGCTTGGAACTTTGAAGTTGTTCAAAGATTAGAGATACATATACCAAGAGAAATGGTTTTTTATTTGCTTTAAGTTTTATGTAAAATATAAATTTGGTTATAACTTATTATATCAAAACTTATATTATATGATTTTAAGAGAAAATTACACACATACACACATATATACATCAGACGGTTTGGTCCATAAATGTTTTAATAAAAAATCAATTGAAAAACTAAATTGATGACCGATTTAAGCGGTTTCATAGTTTTAAGCCGAACTGTGAACACCTCTAGATATCATGGTCATATAAAACCGCTTTAATTTGGTTGTCCAAGCTAGACAGTTAAAAGATGAATGGCTACATGAGCCCCTAGTAGTTTACTAGAAAAATTGATAAGCCAGGATTCCCGACCCACCAAGCGAAACCGATGGTTTCTTGGTCACAGCTAGCTAAAACTAAAGTTCCATTAAAAACACGTTTCTACATGGTAGAACCTTCTCAGGTAATATAAGGTTTTCATAAGGTTGATCTTGAGCCGCCATCTAAGCATGAATATCTTAGTTTAAGAGAATATTTTTGGTGTAAAAAGTCTAAAAATTTGGATCTTCCACCGAGCGAATCTCTCGAGAAACGAAATCATAGGCATGTAGGTTCAAGGTGTGACACCTCGCAAATTTCAGGTCAGCAATTCTTTATTTTAAACAATAATATGTATTATTATTTCATACGTGGCACTAGAATAATTACATTTAGTGTGACACGTGGCATAACAGTAGAACACATCGATAATTCGAGGAATTATCGCACAACACTCGCACGTGTCTTGAATAACGAACGTTGATGAACGGATCAAACCACAGCACAATAACACAGCACTTAGGTTTGAGTGAACCTAATTTGGTTAGAACAATGCTTATATGCCAAGAAACGATGATCGTATCCGAGAAATTCACTTCAAAACAATGAAAATGGGCTTATTGGGCCCATCCGAGACCCATCGCGGTACGCGATGGGCACCCAATTGGGCTTCCGCGATACGCGAAGCTTGAGCGGGAGAATTTGAATTCTCCGAAAACCATCACGGTACTCGACGACCGATCATCTTCCACCACCGCGGTACGCGGCGTGTTTCGGGAACAGAATGATTATTTTAATCATCGCGGCACGCGGTGATGCTTTTTGGGCGGTGTCGCGGTACGCGACGGGTCTAGTTGCGCAGAATCTTTATTTAACCAAGACTTAATCATTTCTGCCGATCCTACTCTGTCTCTCTCGACCATTCTCGACATATCCGACCTAAAACGCTCTGTTGAAGCCATTACCATCAGTTTGGAGCTATATTGAAGGTGTTCAAATCCTTTGGTGAAGAGTTGGAGGTAGAAGGAGCAAGAAGGAAACACCACCATCCACTATTTCGGTTGTAAGGCATTTTCAACAGATTCCAGGAGCTACAACTATCCATCTTGAACCACATTTGCGGATTCAAGGGCATTCGAGGTAGTTTTAACACCCATTAGGCACTAATATGGCATCTACACACACATGCAAGCCATTTTGGCCACATGCATCACCATCACCACATTTGTCACGAAATTTCTATGTTATGGATCTATTATTTTGTGATATTGTTACTGATTTGGTGATTCCATAATGATCTATGATGATTTTTGATGAGATATGATAATGATTTGTTGATTTTATGATGAAATGGCTACTTTTAACAACATGCATGTATGATCTACAATGGTTTATGTAATTTTCAGTATTGAAATGATGTTATAAGTGTTATTGATGGTGATTTTCAAGATTAGAAATGGTTGATTTGTCAATACTTAGTCATTTGGTGAACATTGCTAATTTTAGTGACTTTAATGTTACTAGTTATGCATTTTTGATGGAATAACCATCCTCGTATGCTTTGATCCATATGATATGCTTGAAAATGATGCTTAGAAGTTAGATGGTGATTATTAGTGCATAAGAATGTTTAGAATTGTCAAAAGTCATGATTTTTATAAATGTTACTAAATATAGTAACTTTTTATCACAAGTTTGCAAATGAATGATAAGTATGATGATGTTTGGAGTCTAGCATGCTTATTTGATGATAATGTGATGATATTGGATGATTGATGTTGTTGAAATAATGGATTTTGAGTATTTTTCATAAGTTACTAAATATAGTAACTTTATTTTGTTAAATCAATGTTTTGTCACATGCTAATCGTAATGATTATGATTAAAGGTCCATTTAGGACTAAGTTAATGATGTTCGATGATATTGGTTGTTAAACTTGATGAAATATGCTTAATTGTGCAACTTTCCATAAATAGTAACTTTTACGCGCAAACTATGCTAAACCGGCTATGTGTAACTACGTGCTATGTGACAACATGCTCATTTAGGATAAATACGCATGCTAGAATAATCGGAACATAGTTTTATGCATGACTTGCTAAATATGGAAACTTTCCTAAAATATAAACTTACCATAAATAATAAGTTTCCTCATGGGAATGATTTTTGGTATCCGTACACTTCACACGACACTAAACCGCACGAGCACTTGATCCAAACCGTCACCAACGGGTCGTTAGGTCAAACACGATCGACACGGTCAAACACGGTCAACTCGACCCACATGACCACTTGAGTTTACGGCCCCATTTTTACTCTTTAACTGCTTTTGCTAAACTATTGGGGTGAGAATACAATGCAACTGTTTTAGATATATGACTGGTATGTTGTGAAAACCATTTTCGAGTGTAACTATTATCGCTTAAAGTCCCCACTTATCCTTACCGTTAGTTGTGTAAACGAACGAGTCGTAATTACGTAGTACTACTGGGTTTGACTAGCCCCACTCGGCACCAATGTTGACTGGAGGTCATAACGAGTGTAATTTCGATGTGAATGCGGGTTCAGCGATGACCCGCGGAGGCAAACGGAAACAGTCGAGTTTCGGTAAGATGAACTGACACACTCCCCGGATCGTAGATCAAACAACAAAACTTAACATACCCAGTATATGTCTGTTTACTATTTCTGTCTGTCTAAACCTGTGAACTCACCAACTTTTTAGTTGATACTTTTCGCATGTATTCTCAGGTAATTGATGGAGCACACGCTAGGACGCGCACAAGGACACATTAAGGAGTCTTGCTTTCATATAGACTTATGTCCTAGGCTTTGCGTGCATTTTTTTTTAAAAACAATATGTACTATATAGTGTCTTGACACAAATTACTTTCCGCTGCAAACTCATTTACTCTTGATATTAAATCATTTCCGCTGCTTTACTTGAAAACATGTTTGTTTTGCAAAACTGTGTGATTGTTTAACTCATATAGAGTCGTTCTATATGACCATGAACTGTGATCCTGGCCACGTCACACCCACGTGGACTGACACCACGAGTGGAAATTTGGGGGTGTGACAGACTGGTATCAGAGGCTTGGTTATAGGGAACTAAGTTTGCATCTAGTGAACTTAGACTATAGCCACTGCTCTACATTAGACACTACACTAGAACTTGCACACTGATGTTGTTATCACTATTATTGAACTGTTATGTACTAAGTCGAAACTTACAGGATGGCTGATAACAACAGAGACGCTAACAGGAACCCGGGCGAGCACCCAGCGATTGATGGACTGACCAGGGAGAGTCGACGGAGGATCGACGACATCGTGGCACAAGTGGACGCCGAGATGGAGAGGCGAGCCCAAATGTTGAACCGAGATCGGTACTGGGGATGGTTACCCAAAGTCATTCAGGATTGGATAATGGGGGAGCGAGTACCTCCACTACGACATTCGGGCGACACCTCTGCAGGCCCTCGACTACCAGCACTCAGAGTATCGATGGAGAGAGCCTTCGCTGCCCACGTTGCCGTTACGCGACGGGAGGTGAGAAGGAATGCCGAGCTATCCGACGAGGTTCGCGTTCTTCGGGAGATTTAAGTGAGGGGTTTAAGTGAGGGCATTTTGGTCTTTCCCACCTCTAGCGTAGCGCGATGGGTTTCAGATTTCAGTTTTCTTCTTTTCTTGTTTACGGGTCCGTCCTCGCCCAACCGTGAGCTCGTTTCTTTGTACTTTAGCACCAAATATACGAGTTTATTACCTGCAAGCATCAAATTACAGAAATGTGAAGCACCAGCTTAAATCGACTCTAAAACTAAATAAAACTGTACTGAAAATTAACAAAACAAATGGAAAAATAGATGTGTTTTACAACACATCAGTCACCCTCGAAAAAGTTGCACCTGATGCACAGAAACCAACTTATTTGTTATAAAGAAAACTGTAAACCCGAGATTAAACTCAAATTTCTCCCCTCCCCTTCCATAATATTCATCATAGTGTCTCAAGGAGGAGTCAAACATTTGACCTTCATATGGAAATGTGTCTTTTAATATTTAACACTACAACAACTTATCTGGATTATCAAGACCTAGAATGAGGTGGCGTTGTCCACGGATGCCTATGTGGGGACGAACGCCTACGGACGAACGTGATGCTGCGTGGCCGCCTCCATGGATGTATTTAAGGTGCTTAGAATGTGTTCTAAACTCCCGCATGGGTTTGCTTTATCAGATCTTCATATCGATCTCTGAGAATGCTGAAAACCGTACTTAGAACACCATTATCAACCTTGATTCGAAAAACCCTAGCTCAATCTATTTCAATCCAATTGCTCGAAGAAAACGTCACCCAATTGCAAAATCAACCACATTTCTATACTGTTTATAGATTCAATTCCTACGACCGAACAAGGGTTTTTCGAAATCCCCAAATCCATTTCATACGGAACTCCGAACTTCTCGGAAACAGTTCCGGTTTCTGTTCTTCAGGGTCTATTGATGAAACCAGCTGTTGTTGGAATTGTAAGACTCAGAGTCCGTTTCTGATATGTGAATCATGCGGAAGCGTTCAACCTGTTGATCATTCAGTGGATTACTTCAGGATTTTTGGTTTGTAAGTGTTCTAGAAAGCCTAATCACATGTTCTGCTAAACCAGCTTTTGGTTTGTATGTTTAATGTTTATGCAAATGATTACCGAGTAATATTTTGCTGAGTTCGTTGGATTTTTGCAAATTTGTTAGAATTTTGTTCTTAAATTGCAATTGATTAGTTCCTCGTTTCATATAATAGAGAGAGGAAGTTTGATATCGAAGATGGAAGTCTAGAAGGAATGTACAAAAATTGGCAGAAAAAGTTGCACCCTGATCTGGTTCACACAAAATCCAAGGTTTATGAGCAATTGATTTGATATGATGCTGATCAAATTTCTGTTTTTGTTAGTTCATACATATGTTCTTGATGTTATGCAGGAGGAAAGAGAGTATGCTGCTGAACAGTCTGCGAGGGTTATTGATGCTTATACTACGCTTCGTAAACCATTGTCAAGAGCGATTTATCTAGTAAGTACAAGCATTATTTCCTTGTCTTACCAGAATCATATATTAGCTTAACAAAATGGGGCGTAGAAAATAGTTCTTGAATGTGCTTAAGTTGTTTTCGGTAGTTTGAGTGTTTGGAAAATTCTAATTAATCTAAGGATTTACATGTAAAATGCTATGTTATAAAAAGTAAGGGCTTTAGAGCCAAGGCTAGACGTTGTTACAACCCAAATAGGAGAACTTATCCCAAAACACTAGTTTGATGGGTGATGGGGCCTATTGGGTCTATAGACCTCACATTTATTGCTCATACAACCGATTAGGGACAAGTTCTATACCTTGCAATGGTTTCAGTTTGTAACAGATGTAAGGGTGCATGCCTTTTGTACACAGAGGTCCTCATTTTCGTCCTCACCTTTATCTTTGTATCAACTTCTCCATCAAGCATTGTTTCATATTACTATAACCTGGTCATCACTACCACCACTTAATCATCAAAGATTACACGTCTCCTAAATCTATGTCAAACTCCAAAGCATAGGTTCCTTTTGACCCTTCGGCCCATCATATCCTTACCTCTCTATCCCACCCCTAATTGAACATTTGAACCAATTATGTTTACCATTGTCAACCAATATCTCGAATTGTGTTGTAAAAAGCATGTCTAAGGCTTGCCTAGGCATTAGCATACGCCAGGCGCTAAGTATGCTTTGATTAGAGGCTTGAAAGTACGAGTCAGTCACTTTTGTGCCATTTCAGCTTATCTCATGGATCGCTGAGAAGCAACATGTAGAATCCTGTTCCTCTGTCAATTTCAAATACAAGCTCTTGCTCCATGCTCTTCTTTGTTACTTGTTGTGTGTGCACATTCAACTCCTATCCTATGTACTGACAATCTAGGTGCAATATGTGCCTTGGGCTAATCCTATTTTCTATGCTTTAAGAAACATGTGGAAGCTGATCTTCATTTTGTTAGAAAAAAGATTGCTCATGGAGATTCTCATGCATTTTATATCTACAAATTATCAAATGTAGATATTTTCACACAAAGCTTTTGCCAACTAGATTTCTCTTTTCATGGTCTGCATTCCCCGCTCTTGAAAACTTGAAACCCTTGTTCCCAATCCACCCTTGTTCGTTTCACACAGATCTCCCAGCCCCCTGCCCTCTTCATTTCACACAGCTCTCCACCGCCGGATTCCTCTCCTTCGAACCCTTCTCCGTCTGTGCAAGGATCGTCGGACCTTTCTCTCCGGCAACCCACGTGATCGTCACCCCTTTTTCCCCTCCAAACCCACAGTGATCGTCGACCTAGGGCTCATCTCTGACTCATCTCCAGGTATGTTCACCTCCTCATCTACGATTGTCACTCGTCTCCGATGCGTTCACCTCGAAGCTGGGCAATGGTGTCACCGGTTAGGGCAAGAGCAGCGGCTGTAGCTGCTAGCTTTACCGGGAACCATCCAACGGTAGATTTTTTCCCATGCCATGCGTTCACCTCGAAGCTTGATGAACCCTATGTTGTGCGTTTTTTTATTTTTTCCCACGTCGGTAGATTTTTTTCCCCAAATTGCTAGATGGCTGCTGCAATTTATTTGAGCTGCTATTCTCATGGTTCCCAAATTGTCCAAAATGCTATTATAAACATTGTGTTTGTTGAATTGAATTCTCGAATTAGGGACACATTAAGTGCTGAATTGGGTGCACCTTGGTTTGTTGAATTGTCTAGAACATAGATTCAGAGGGGCTGTTTTGTTGAATTGGTTCAGAGGGGGTAAAATAGTCATTTTGTACATTCGTTCAGAGGTTCAACCAAACAACATTATTGAGTCAGTTTTTAACTGGTTCAGATCCTCTTATTCTATCAGACCTCTTACTGGTTCAGCACTTAATTATTTAGATGCTACCAAACAGCCCTTTAGCCATATATATATGTATGTATGTATGTATAGAGAGAGAGAGAGGCATGAATTTATCGAACGAACCGCACTCCTTCGTATACGTCAGGAGTCCATTGATGAGAAGGGGCTGGGGAAAGCTTGAACCCAATTCCTACAGTGATGAATATGAGCGCAACTGAAATTCCTGGGGAGTTTATATATGGGGGCTGGTCATTGTACAAAGGCTAAATTGTGTGTGGAATTATCACGCAAAAATATTTAATCCTTACGTGATAATTCCACCTTGCTTGATAACTCCATCCTTATTCAATAATCATCACGGAAGCGTTAATCCTTTCTGCGCGATAATGTCATGCACACTTATCACGCAAAACATACTTTGTTTTCTAAACTCACTGTCTCACTCTCTCTCTCTCTCTCCTTACGTATATATAAATATAAGAACCAGTAATTTGCTAAGAACAAAAAGAACCATCTATAGCCATATGTTTAAGGGGGATCACGATCTCTTCCTACTGTCCTATTTTGAACTTTTAGTTCTCAAAAATCACTTTTGATATCATGCTTGATATTATTATATTTTATTATTTTTGGTATTTATGAGTTGTGATTTTACCTTCTCAGATGAGGCTTGAAGGTGTTGAAGTAGATGAAGAACAAACCGTCTCAGAACCAGAATTGTTGGGGGAGGTATACTATATATTTTGGTTTTAAATTTTTTTTTTCCTGTTAATGTTGCGCAATGTGCACATAGTTTAGACACCCTATAGTTTAGACGCAAGGGTGGATAAATGGGTTTTTTCCTTTCTTATTTATGTAAATAGTTGATCAAGACCTTATTTCAGTTATTCTTGGCATTTCCTATATTATCATTTTGTGGGTCCTATGTTTTTATTTCGTCAAATCATGAAACCTATAATTAGATTTACTTGTATACTCAACCCTCAAAAAAAAATCCATGAATTTTTTTTTAAGGTGACACCACATTATTCTTGCAGATCATGGAAATTAGGGAAGCTGTGGAGGAAGCCACTGATTCTCAAGCACTAAACAAGATCCAATCCCAGGTACAATTAACAAGTGTTTGAATCCAAATTTGTGTGAATTGCAGGATAAAATTCTACGCAAAAGAATAAAAAGATTGATACTTGTAGTTAAAGATGATTGATTTGCAAAGGTCAAGATGGTTATGAAACAAATTATAAGGCCACCCCCCCCCCCCCCCTCTTTTTTCACCCTCTTACTTTTCTTTTTCCCGTCACCTCTGCATCACATCATCCCCCTCACTTTTAGTTTTTACCTACGATATTTAATTACGAAAATATATATAAAAAAGAAATGACAAGAGAATGAGAAGGGAGTTTTTTTTTTTTTTTTTTTTTTTGGGGGGGGGGGGGGGGTGACGAAGCTGGAACCGGCCTCACTTTTCAAAAAGTGGGGGGTTGTGAAGGAGGGGATGATATTTCCTCACACCCCTGCAACTCCACATAGGCTTCACACACTAGTGTGGCACTGTGGTCTGTGGCTTGACCATAACACATCTCTAACCATATTTCTTGCAGATGGAAGAAAAATTGAAGCATTGGTCCAACTTCTTTGCAAATGCTTTTGGAAGAAAATTTTTTGACGAAGCGCTAAAATCAATTCAGAGAATGACATATTATCATCGTGTGAACGAAGAGATTGTTAAGAAGTTATGATTCAGTTACCCCTTAACAGGAAACTTATATTTATAATTTTTTTTCTTGATATAAATAATCCATTAGAGGCAATAACATGAATGTTGCTGAAAGTGAATAAAGGAAAATGTTGTTTTTGTTACACTCTCTTTGGTTCCTTGGTTTAGACTTGAGACTTCTTGTTTGATAAGCTACTCGCTTGGTTTCCAGTTCCCCACATAAATTACTGTAAGAGTAAATTACCGAGTTGGTCCGGTTTGTTAGTATTTCACTTTTGATCCTAAATTCATAATTTACACGTATGGTCCCTAAAATTTGACATTTGTAACCCTTTTAGTCCTTATGTGAGGATAATTTGGTGACCTAAGGACTCTATGTGTTATTAATGTCAAAAGTTATGGACCATATGGGTAATTTATGAAGCCTAGAGATCAAGAGCGAAATATTAGCAAACCACAAGGATTATATCGGTAATTTACTCTTATTGTAATCAATGAATAGGTTTCCATAATTGTAGGGTTGACAATTGTATTGGGTTAGCAGGTTGATGGGTTTCCAATTAGTAGGTTGAATTGATGAACTTAAACATACTTCATAAATTTATTTGTGTTAAGAGCATCAACTAACTTGGGCACAATTAAACATAGCCTATGATCTATGCAACTCCTATAAAAGTGTCAAATGGGTTGAGAGGTTAGACTTCATAGGTGGACAAATCAGTTTTTGCCCCAAATCGGTTTTGAATGAGTCAATCAAAGTAAAAAAAGAAAAAGAAAGGTAATTGGAGCTGCTCACTTGCTGATTGTGAATTAAACACTAAACTTCAAAGCAAAGCCTTAAACCCCAACGCTAAACCGTAAAGGTAAACTGTAAAACTAAACCCTAAGTATTCATTTAGGTTTGACGAGACGGTTCTAACACCGTTGTGATAAGTTAGATCCGAGTTAATTTGATCGAGTCATTGCAAAAAGGAAAAAAATTGTCATTTGATTCTTCTCCTTACACATATATAATTTGGAGTATTCTCTCTTGTATTCCCTTTCGACTTATTTTTCCTGTATTCTACTTAGTTGATATGTAAAAGATAAAGTTTCTGACAATCTTGACCTATAGCAAAATAAATGGGTAGATATGGGTAAACAATTAGTGTAGTTTGTGTTGAAATGAGTATCAATATGACATTGAATGGGTTGATATGGATAACTTAAAATATATTTGAGTATAATTGATTCAAACAGGTAAAAATGATCAATAATATATTTGTTGTGGAAATTGGAAAATCATGAAAAATTACTAAGATAAACTATTTTTTATTACAACTCATATTAATTTGAAATAAGTTAATATTTTTAAAAACAACCCGTTTAAACCCAAACTAATTTTAGCTTTAAACTCATTCTAACCCGCACCCAACCTGACCCACACACATCCTAACTCGTTACCCAACCCAACCCGCCCAATTTGCCGGACATAATAAAGTATAATACAAAGACTAAATTTAGTAAAAACTGACCAAAAAAAATAGTTATATCTTCTATACATGAATGTTTTTGAATAGGATTTTTCAAACCTCACAAATGCAAAAGCCTTATTTTTTGTATAAAAGTGGAAGAAAAAAGGTAATACCTTAACAATAATAGGCTAAACAATCTTAAAGTAAAATAAATGGGTTGGTTTTTGTGAACAATTATTGTATTTTTGGTTGAAATTGATAAAATCATAATATATAATACGTTGAGATGAGTAACATCTTAATACAATACTGGTTAAGATGTATAACCTAAAATCTATGAGAATATAATAAATTTAAACTGGTAAAAATTATTAATAATATATTTGATGATAAAATTAGTAAAAATTTTGCAAATAAACCATTTGTTTACTTAAAACTCATTTTAACTTGAATTAAATGATGTTTTTTAAAAGCAATCTGTTTAGACCGAAACTGATTTTCATTTAAACAAATCTTGACCCGTATCTATTATGACTCAAACATGTTCTAACCCATTATACAACACGACCCAACATGTCTATTTTGTAAGGTTTAAACAATAGTGTTGGAGCAAAATGAAAACTAAAAGTCTAAAAGGTTTATGAAATCAAACATCACAAACAATGGTGGCATTTTTGCAATTTTCACAAAAACAGTCCCACGCCGATTGAAAACCGACGTTTCTGGATTGCGCGAGAAGCAAGATTGAAGAAAACAAACATGGGTTGGGTATGGAACGACGACGACGACGATCGGAGCTCCGGTGAAATCAACGAATTTCAGGATTTGAACCCTATATCGGAACCTCGATGCTCAACGAGGAAGATTATCTCTTCACAGTGCCGAACCGAGGAGGTGGAGCCTGGCAAATTCATCAAAAAATGCGAGAAAACCGAACAACTTCTCAAAGACTGCGTTGGAAGGTAATTTCTTGATTTATAATTTCAATTGCGCTTTCGATCATGTTATTTTTGGTTGAATATGATGCGTTACTTTGTGTCTGAGGAACTGCTGGTGTTTATATGTTGGATTCGTGATTTTTGTTCTTAGGGTTTTTATCTGCTTGCATTCTGATGCTAATCTAGGTCTTCTAATGATATCTGATCACTGAGAAGATGAACATTAGGTGTTAGAACACACGTAAGTGTAATGATATGAGTTTGATCACAAGTTAGTAGTTAGTACCATCAATTTGCTTATAGTTTTCAATCACGAGTCACAATGTTGAACAAATCTATTAAGAACAAAATAATTAAGACTTCTAGGCCTTCTTCATGAGCTTTCAAGATGGATACCAGTTTACTTTCTCTTATCTTCAAAGTGTTTGTTATTCTTGGATTGCAATCATACCTCTGTTGAACTTTTTCAATCAATATTACTCCATATAATTAATACAGGAATGTTAAAAACAGTCTAAATTAACCGAACCAAGTCACCATCTTGAGATCCAAACGGTTTTGGTTACGGTTTGGTCTTTGTGGTTTGGTGGTTTAACTGTCTAAGGTTTCGGTCTGGTTTGAAACTTTTACCGTTCGTTTGACCTGCATTATGTTAGGTGTCAAACTCACGCTAAAGCAGTAAATCGACACAAGACTACCAGAGAATTAGTGTGGTTTAGTCAGTGGGAGTGTGAGACATATGTTCATGGGATACAGCTAGGGTTTATATTAATATTAGGTGTTCTAAAAATTTCATGTACAATCAATGATAAGTAAAAATAAACTAATCTATGGTTAAGGACTTGATCACTAAGAAAGCTCAAACCGTGTGAAGGATCCTATGGCCAGCCGGCTTTGCCATGGTCTCCACACACCCAATATATTATTTATATGCTTCCTTTCTTTTTTAGAGTATGCAGCTCAATTTATACAGTTTTAATACAAGTTTTTGATTATGCAAAAGTACAAAAATCAGTTCAAATTTCCAAACCGCCAAAACCGAACTGTTAAACCATCAAACCTGTAAAACTAGGATTTTTAGCTGATCTATCCAGTTTGGTTTGTCCTTTCCTAAATCTGTTGTTAGCAGTCAAATTTTTTTTGGGCATGACAAAACTGGTTTAAATGGGCCATGAATACCACCAATTTATTTAAGAGGTAGAATAACCATTTCCATTTGTTCAGGCCATCAGAGGTCGTTCAATCTAACAAGGAGTACACCGAAGAAGATGTAACAGAACAGATAAAGAACGGTTCTTTTTCATCACAAGTTACACCATTTGATTTTCCAGGGCTAAGAAGTGATATTGAAGCAATTGAACGCAACTTGTTTGGCAACATGAACAGATTCTTTGAGGCTGCAGAAGACATGAAAAACGGGTTTTTTAATATTTTTGGGTCACCTCATTTGTATGATGAAGATTTAAAACCATCACAGCCTTCTTTCAAAGAGAGTGTGCCCATTGAGACGCCTCCGCCTTTAAAGGTGGTCAAACCCAAGACTCATGATGGTCATGTTGACCTTTCAGGGTTGGCTCGAGATGTTTGAAGTAACAGGACTCAGTTATGGAACAATCTTGATGCTTATTACTTACTAGTCAGGTAGAATAATAAACTCGGATATGAAATTTGTTTGGTGGAACGTTTGATCTTTGTTTTCAAACTTATGTTTTGTTGCGAGTTCTGAATAATTGTGCTTTTGTGAATGGTTGATAATTTGCTCATGAGATTATGCCAAACATAGATTTTTATTGATCCGAAACCAAATAGGCTGTTTTAATAGTTCACTCGTTGGAGCGAGTGAGCGACACTGTTTTAATAGCTCGCTCGTTGGACCAATCCGCTTGGTTGCACTATATTAGTAGTTGTCCCTAGACGTGAGGTCTTAGGTTCGAGTCTTTTTGAGAGCAATTGCTCCTTATGTTTTCTCAGTAGCGAGTTTTCTTTCGAATTGGTGAGATATATGTAATTTGGCTAATGTGTGGGTTTTTATTCGGGAATGTGCGAGCTAAGTGCATGTTTGGGATTCCATTTAAAATCAGCTTTTTAACTTATTGACTTGATGATAAAGTTATTAAGTTAAAAAGTTGTTTGGTAATTTAAAAAGCACTTTTAGTTTTAACTTTTTGAGTAATGTTAAAAAGTCATTTTTAAGAAGCTACTTTTTTTGGCTTTTTAATTTTTTATGACTAAAAAGTCATTTTTTGACATTTTCATACACATCCAAACATATTTTTAAAAATTCCATTTTAAAAAGTCATAAGTTTATAAACATTTTTAACAAAAAGTCCTTTTAAAAAAAAAACAATTTTTAACTTATTGTAACCATAGATTTTTACACCCCACTGCCAGAAAACCCCTGGCAATGTTTAAAAGTTTTTGAGAAAATTAACAATTTTTTTCTTTTATTTTAAGATTGGACATAAACAAATGCCTTGTTCGTGAACATTTACAGATGAGTTAATTTATGTTCTTCACTATGTTTATTTAATAATTGTATTTTATATTCATAATTTTTTTATTTTAGTTTATTATTAACATTTAAACTAAAATTCTAGTTATTTAAAGCATTTATTATCTTATATTTCTACATCTAGGATCTAACTTGTATCATGAATACTAATAAGAACTGAGTTTATATACCACAAATATTCTCTTAAACAAAGGTATTCGTGCTTGGATGGTTGCTCAAACTATCTCAACTTTCTAAACTTATTAAGTCTCATTTCTATACTGGACCAATTTGATGAGCTACAACCCTTAGTATTTGTAATACATTAAATATGTAGATAATTTCTTGTCAATTCATCTATGTATACAACTTTATGCTCATCTTTTTTGAGGTTCTGCTAGAAGGATCCATTTACCAATGAATATGCTAACTATAAATATGATGCCTTGAGATGAAAGAAAATTAAGGAACCTACAAATATTTTCCTTTGAGGAGTATTTTTAGTTTTTCAATTCAAAGATAAAGATCGTAGTTCTCAAACTATCACCCAAAAAGGGAATTCCCGACCCATCAAGCGAAACTGGTGGTTTCTTGATCATGACCAACTAAAGCTAAAGTTCCATTTTATCTTGATAAAAACTTAGTAATTTGAAACTTATATCTTTAAAACATTATTGTAAGGTAATGTTGATTATGATTATTTTTCCAACTTGAACTACAAACCCCTTCGCCAGAAAAGGAGCAAGGGACAAAACCACCATCGGAACAAACAACACCACATCGCTTGCTTGCTGCAGTCACACCACCACATCCACTGAGTTGACTCACTGCCACTGCCCTTTGTTCTTCTTTTTGTTGTTCGTGAGTTTTGCAGGATAAAGGAGAAGACAGAGAGAAACTGACCAGCAGATTCACTTGACTTTCGGAAACCCGCGGTGAGATTGTTCCTTTCCAGTCCTTTATTCGCTCGTCTATTTTTCTGATTATTTGTGACGCGTTTTAAACTTGTTATATAACGACTATATATGCATTGTTAGCACTGTTGGATCTAGGGGATTTGCTTATTGTTTTATTTTCTTGCTTGATTGACTGGATCTTGTGCGCGCGTGTTTTTTCACTGACTTCTTTTGACTTGGCAACATAGACGAGAGAGTACATTATGGTACTGTGAGATCATGTCCAGGGAGGAGAGGTGCGGGTAGAGGGAATAATAGATTGGGGGAAATTTTGCGCCTAGGGTCATGGAACATCGGATCCCTTACTGGAAGAGTTTTGGAGCTAGTAAAATACACTGAGAAGACGCAAAGTCAAAGTTGCATGCTTGCAGGAGACAAGATGGAAGGGAACAAAAGGAGCTAAATATAACGGATACAAGTTGTGGCACTCAAGATCCAATGGAGTAAAGAATGGAGTGGGATTCTTGGTTAGCAAAGAACTGCAGGACCAGGTGGTGGAAGTAAGAAGATACAATGATAGGATCATGATGCTGAGGATGGTGATAGGGGAGGAGGCGATAGCAGTAGTGAGTGCCTACGCACCACATGTTGGGTTGGGAGAGAATGAAAGAAGGGAGTTTTGGGAGTGCATGGATGAAGCCATGAGAAACATCCCAAGAGATGAGAAAGTTTGTATAGGAGGAGACTTTAATGGACACATTGGAAAAGAGGAAGACGGTTTCCCTATGACCCATGGGGAATTCGGTTTCGGATCACGGAACGAGAGTCGGGTCACACTTTTGGAGTTTGCGGTGGCTCATGACCTATGCATCATAAACTCCTTTTTTAAAAAGAGAGACTCACATTTGATCACGTTCAGCAGTGGAGGACGGGACACTCAGATTGACTACCTCATGATGAGAAGATCGGATCGTGAAAGGTGGTGGGACTGCAAGGTTTTTCCAGGAGACACGGTGGTGTCGCAACATAAACTATTGGCAATGGATATTATTATGCGTAAGAGGCTGGTGGATAAGAAGAAGAAGAACCCTCAGATAAAGTGGGGCGCCCTGAAGGGAGAAAAGATAACGTTGTTCAGCAAAAAGGTTCTAGAAGGGAGTCATACCAGTATATGCGAAGATGCAAATCGATTGTGGAATGAAATGGCCGAAAAAGTGACTAGAGCGGCAAAGGAGACCCTTGGGATGACAACAGGTAACATAAGTGGTCAGAGGGAGTCTTGGCGGTGGAACGACGAGGTACAGAGCAAGGTTAGAGAAAAGCAACAAAGATTCAGAGAGTTTGTCAGATGTACAGAAAGCGCAGAGAGGGCACGACTGAAGACAAGATACAGAGAAGCCAAGTGCGAGGCAAAGAAGATAGTTTCAGAAGCAAAAAGCAAGGCGTACATAGAGATGTATAAACGCCTTGAAACGAGAGAGGGAGAGCACGCTATGTTCAAGATTGCAAAGGCTAGAGAGCGAAAGAGGCAGGACCTGGGAGTAGTGAAGTTCATAAAAGGAGAGGATGGATGCGTCTTGGTAAAAGAAAGCGAAATTAAAGACAGATGGCAGACATACTTCAACGATCTTTTCAACAAAAGCAACTATCAAGAAGAAGATGGAAGGAATCAAACGAACACAGGAACAACTAGAAATAACTGTTACTGTAGACGTATTACCAAAGAAGAGGTCCTTACAGCTCTCAGGAGAATGGGTAGAAGAAAAGCGGTGGGACCTGATGATATTCCAATTGAGGCATGGAAATGTTTGGGGGATGAAGGTTTGGGGTGGTTGACAAGGTTGTTCAACACTATACTCAAAACAGGTAACATGCCAAGCCAATGGAGAATAAGTATTTTAATCCCTCTATACAAGAACAAGGGAGACGCCCAATGTTGTGAAAACTATAGGGGGATAAAACTGTTGAGACATACTATGAAACTCTGGGAAAGGGTGATCGAGACAAGATTGAGAAGAGAAACCCAAGTTACGGTAAATCAATTTGGGTTTATGCCAGGAAGATCGACAACGGAGGCAATACACATTCTGCGGAGACTAATGGAAAAATACAGAGAGAAGAGGAAGGACTTGCATATGGTATTCATCGATTTTGAGAAGGCGTACGACAGCGTACCAAGGCAGGTGATATGGGATACCTTGGAGAGTAGAGGTATTCCCCAGAGGTATATAGAGGCAATCAAAGATACCTATGCAAATGCAAAAACTAGTGTGAGAGCACCGGTGGGAGATACAGACTTCTTCCCGGTGAAAGTGGGACTACACCAAGGATCAACATTAAGCCCCTTCCTGTTTGCGGTTATTATGGATGAGTTGTCGAGGTATATCTAGGCTCAGATCCCTTGGTGTATGCTTTTCGCGGATGATATTGTCTTAGTGGCAGAAACGAAAGAGGAGCTAAACATCCGTTTAGAAGAGTGGCGAAACGCATTAGAGCAGAGAGGCCTACACATAAGTAGGACAAAAACTGAGCATCTACATTGCCATTTTAGTGGGCCAAACGAGGAAGAAGAAGATGAACAGTTGACTATTGGAGGACTGGAGGTGCCGACGACGACAAAGTTCAAATACCTAGGATCGTTTATACAAGGTGATGGCGACATTGACAGTGACGTAGCTCATCGGGTTCAGGCAGGTTGGAAAAAGTGGAGAGCAGCAACGAGCATCATATGCGACATGAAGTTCCCAGAAAAACTCAAAGGTAAATTTTACAGAGGGGCAATCAGCCAGCCATGATGTACGGAACTGATTGTTGGCCGATTAAGAAGAATCAAACCAGAAAACTGGAAACAGCGGAGATGAGGATGCTGAGATGGATGTGCGGACATACAAGGCTTGATCGGATAAGGAACGAGGTCTTCCGGAAAAGATTAGAGGTCGCAAACATCTCGGACAAAGTGAGGGATGGAAGATTGAGATGGTTTGGGCATGTGAGGAGAAGAAGCCAAGCGGCACCGATCCGAAAAGTAGAGCTCCTCACAGTGGAGGGGAAAGGGGAAAGGGGTCGACCGAGGTTGACATTGGAAGAGCAGATCAGACATGATTTGTCAGAGCTACACCTCTCTGAGGACATGATCTATAATAGGGGTACGTGGAGACGTAGAATAAAGGTTCAGGATACATAGAGCTTTTCCTAGGTTTCCTTCGCATAGGGGTTGTGGGCTGTTTACCGTGTCTCTTGCTATTTGTGGGGATTCTTGATATGAGTTCATATGTGCTTTTGCTTGATTGCGGGATGGGTTTCTTGTTTGTGTTAGCCTAAAATGTTAGCTCGTATGCATGTTTGTAGGCATGTTCGTTCGTTTGCTGGTTATATGCTTTCTTAGTTGTTTGTCTTGTTCGTGGAATTTTAGGTTTAACGCTTACTTGTTTCGCTTGAATCATTGATGCTCCATGTTTATAATTTATGTTTCCGGTTGAGTTTATATATATGTTGTGTTTCTTTTGTCGTAAAAAAAAACAAAAAAAAAAATTTCCTTTGAGCCGGGGGACTCCAGCGAAGCAGCCTCTCTATTCTACTTTGTAGTTTAGGGGTAAGGTGTGTCTTTATCCTTCCCTCCCCAGACCCCACTCTAAGTAGGATTTTACTGGGTACGTTGTTGTTGTTGTTGTTGTATTATTTTTCCAACTTGAGATTTGTTTTAGGATAACTATACTATATATATGATTTTTATATCATGTATTTAACTTTATATTTATATAAGATTATTATATCAAATATTTGTAATTGAGAACGTTAATTTATATTTTTTAAATAATATTTGTTTGTGTTGCGTTCGTAAACAAGTCAAATTCTTTAACGAGCAAAAACAAACAAGAACAAGGAATTTTTCCCGATTACTGATCGTCAACTGTTTGTGAACAAGATAAATACTAAGCAAACGCACACACAAAAGAGCTCGTTCGTGTTCATTCTGTTCGTTTACAACCTCAATCGTAGTCTTCAGTGAGAATCTTCAAGATGCTCGTAAGCCGGAATTTCAAAGCTTTTGACCAAAGTTTGAGGACAAAATTTTCTAAAGGTTGGAAGGATAATAGCGGACGTAAGACCATCCACAATGGTCAACCCATCGAAATTTTCTGTCACATCATCACCACACTAAAAACCTCAAAACCCCACAGTGGTTACCCTACTAAAAAAACATTCACCACTATGTCACATCATCACCACATCCATACTGAAAAACTTTTCCACCAATCACAAACGAGAGGAGAAAGCATGGAGCAGGGGCCGTGGAGGGCTCATTTGGGTTGACGTTGGAGGAGGGGGCGGTGTTCCCGCCGCCCGCCGAATTATTCCTCCCCATTGTTTCCGCGGGGCAGTCACTACGCATGGACTAAGTGTAGATTCAAAATACGCGTCTGTTGGGAATGTTTGGGATCCTGACGGCCTGATGGGTTAACTCAATGGGTCAACCTCATCCATATTGAAGCTTCTTAAAACCCACGTATTTCTAATAGCATGGATCCAACAAAAGAATGCTACTATCTATCCATGTTCACTTTATTTCTATGTTTAATTTTAGTTTAATTCGTTTTTCAACAGTTAATTCATATTTCCTAGTTTGTGGTTGTTAATGGAAAATGTGTTTTATTTTCTTTACATTTCGTAATGTGTGAAATGAAAGGTAGATGATTAAGAGTGATAATTATTCGCAAGTTTATTTAAAACTTGTTTTTTCATTGCTAGTTCATACTTAGCAAGTTTATATAGTGCTCTTTGAATGCTAATCGCAGGTTCGAATCGTGTTTTATGTTTTTTTTGAACGGCGAATCGTGTATGCCCACTGTTTCCAGGCCATGTCACAAAGGTCTAGTACCTGTACCTCCCATGAGCCTCCCACAGCCACCCCAAGAGGAAACACCACTGGGAAAACCCCATGACCTCCTCAGATCCCTTTTTCGCTACGGGAGAGTTTCGAACCCGAGACCTCCCATTTAGAAGAATCCCGGGGTACCGCTGAGACACTGTCTCGTTGGTGAGTTGTGTTTTATGTATAATGAACTCCGATCATAGCCGTCAGTTACTGATTTATATCATTTAACCAATGAAAGGAACAGTCTGTTTGTCTTTTAACAACCACCGATCTTTTAAGTCAATGTTTTGAAAACCGGACCGGTCGAACCGGTCCGGTTAGGGGTTCTGGGCCGTTTTTGACGAATCGGCCGGTCGAACCGGTGGTTGAACCGGTTTTTTTATATATTTTATATTTTTTTGTTTTTATATATATATATATATATTTATTAAATGTTTATAAAATCATCCGGTTCTTAAATATGGTCCAGCTGTTCCAGTTATGAAAACATTGTTTTACGTTTCTTTGTTTGCGTGTATACTGTATAGGAAAAAAACATGTTTTGTATGCAAGAGCTTTTCAGTGAAGAGATGTTTGATAAGTTCGAGTCAAAAGTCAGCAGTATAAGTCAACGTGGAGTGGTCAAAGTCAATCATGAATCTCATTATTCATAATACTCGTATATACTGCAATGTGATTACATATTTACATCTATCGAGTGACAATTTAAATGTTTTCAACGCGATTTGTTGACATGTGTTGCACAAAAAAACTTTAGAAAATAATTTATTAAAAATTATATTATTATCGTACTATCGTGCAAATGATTAGATATATAAAGAGATAATTACAAAGTTTTAAACGTGATTAATTGACATGTGGTGCACAAAAAGTTTGTTTTTAATATATTTTTTTTATAGTTTTTTATTCTGCACCGAAACACCCATGTTGTGCGAATGCTTTTCCCCTTTTCCTTTTTTTTCTTTTTTAACTTTTTTAAACACCAAACGTATCGCTCGAGTAACAACGCATGGTAATCAATCGCCTAATTATGAGGAAACTCACAACTAAAAAAACTCTTACTCAACCCGAAACAATATTTAATGTAGGCGAAACTACAATACATGACATGATAAGAGAAATCAGGGTCTTGGGCAGTGGCGTACCCACCTTGGAGCCTTGGGGGTTGGGGGCAGCTGTCCGCCTTGATTTTTTTTCAGTAGTATACATATGTAAAAATTTTGATCGACCCCCTTGATATTTTGCAATCGCAACCCTTAAATTTGTATAATCGGAATTATGATGAGAATTTAAGTGATGGTTTTTTTGGGAGAAAAATTACTTAAAAAGTTTGCATAGATGTTGTTTTGGATATATTTATAAAAATAAAACCTCGTAAAGAACAACTTTATAAGTGTTGTATTTTTATTATGTTTTTATATATGGAAGTTAGTTTGATTGTTTTTTTTCGTAACATAACCCGACCCGATTCAGCCCAACCCGACTTGAACAGAAGAGAAAAAAAAATCTAATATATAGTGATCTTTAAACGAGCTTAAAAATTTTCGCCCCCCATGAAAAAAAATCTTGATCCGCCACTGGTCTTGGGTCGAAGTTTGCCTAGAACAAATATTGTCTGATTTGATCTAGGTGTTTTTCTAATTATAAATTTTCTTATAGCCAATGAGCTTGTAGTTCAACTGGCACTCCATGATTATTATAAAGCTTAGCCTTTGTGAGGTCATGGGTTCAAATCTTGGCTAAAGCGGTTAGTAGGGGGTTTTACTACATAGTGGGTTTCCTCCTGAGGAACAGGTGGATTTGCTCGATTCAGCGCTCGCTAACACCTGGGCTTTAGATACCGGGAAGTTGGTAGTGGACTGTGGTCGCAGCGCGTGGGTTGTTGGGTCCGAGGATCTATTTGGGCTATGAAAAGGCATGCCGCTGAGCTCTCATTAGCTGTTAATAAAAAATAAGTTTTCTTCTATACAGGTGGATTAAATTAATACGTTGTGTTTTTTTGAACGAAAGGGTGATCAAATTGCCGGATGATTCAGGATGACACGTGTTTTATGTAAAAAAAAAAGGAAGAAAAAAAAAGGATGACTTTTGAAGATATGCCAAACGCGTTTGAAAGTATCCCAACCGAAAAACCCTATTCAATGTCAGCGACTCAACTATATTAACATGCAATTTCTAACAGATAAGCATTCAAACACAGAAATATTCGCCTTTGATTCCACTGGTCTTTTCAATACACCAGATAAACCTGTAGTAACTTACAAATTTTCGATCATCCCACCAGTCTTATCCAATTTTCTTTCAAATTTACAAATTTTGGGTACTGGGTCAACTTAAATTTGCTGTCGGTATAGTTTTGGTGTGTGTTTGGAGGATTTGTACGATAAAAACGTGTTTATATCATCTATATTGATATTTGCACTCCAACTGTTTGATAATATGCCTACAAGAACTGATTCTTTCAGTGTAATGAATTCTTGCCTGTAATCAGTCATATTTTCTTGAATAGTTTTTGTGGGTGGTGAAATTGGATTGAAGTTAGATGGGAAATGCATGTGTTGGATCATGTTGCTTGAAAGATGGATTCTTTCAATCAATGTCACATTCATGCTATTGGTCTCGGTCACCTGATTTGATCAATTGCACGAATGAAGATTTTGAAAAACAACAACTATCTATAGACAAAGATTCTAAATCACCCATTCCTGTTCTAGAAACGCCTCCACAGGTGATGATCATAGCAAAAAATGACACTAAGCCATCTCAGTTCATCGTCCCTAATCAAGAAATGAACGAAGATGTCAAACAATCTGAAAAAGTTGTGATTGTGAAGCAACAAAGCAAATCATCACAACATGTTAAAAAACCATGTAATGTAAAGAAAATGTTAAATGCAGGGTTACAAGCTGATACTGTGTTGAAAACCAAAACCGGGCATTTAAAAGATTACTATAATTTGGGTCCAAAATTGGGTCATGGTCAATTTGGTACCACGTTTCTTTGCACAGAGAAAACTACAGGGAGACAGTTTGCCTGCAAATCAATTGATAAAAGGAATTTGCTCACTGAAGAAGATGTAGAGGATGTTAGGAGGGAAATTGAAATCATGCATCATGTATCTGAACACCCAAATGTGGTCTCAATTCAAGGAGCTTATGAAGATTCTGCTGCAGTTCATTTGGTTATGGAACTATGTGCTGGAGGTGAATTGTTTGATAGAATTACACAGAAAGGCCATTATTCTGAAAGAAAAGCAGCTGGTCTTATTAGAACCATTGTTGGTGTGATTGAAGCTTGTCATTCTTTAGGAGTTATGCATCGAGATCTTAAGCCTGAGAATTTTCTTTTTGTTGATGAAGACGAAGATTCATCTCTTAAGACCATCGATTTTGGGATATCGGTTTTCTTTAAGCCAGGTTCATTTTTTGTCTTTTTGATCATATATTTATGAACTGCTATTAGGGGGCAGGTTGTGGAGCCAATCGTAAGGTTGCGTACATCAAATTGCGAAGCGATCTGGCTCTCCCTAGCCCCTGGCCCCTGCGCAAAGCGGGAGCTAAATCAAATGCCTCTTTATATTTATGAGCTGTTATTATTTATTTATGTATAACTTCTTATTCGCTTGAGTTGATAAATTTTGGTCTAAATTTCAGGGGAAACTTTTAATGATGTGGTTGGAAGTCCTTACTATGTTGCACCTGAAGTTTTGCTAAAAAAATATGGTTTAGAAGCAGATATATGGAGTGCTGGTGTGATTCTTTATATTCTTCTTTGTGGGATGCCTCCATTTTGTGGAGGTGAGTCAAAAAATTACAGTAATTAGGTAAATGTTTTGTTTTTTTTTTCCCTTGAATTATCACCACTTACAATTCTCATTTCATTTACAGAATCTGAAAGTGAAATATTTGAAGAAGTTTTGAGAGGTAAACTTGACTTTACCTCTGATCCATGGCCTAGTATTTCTGAAAGTGCTAAAGATTTAGTTAGGAAAATGCTGATTCGAGAACCCAGAAAGCGGATCACGGCTCATGAAGTTCTTTGTAAGTCTAACTTTTTTAAGGAAATTTTTCATTAACAAAAGTGAAAGATCACAATAAACTGGCAGGTAAACGGGCAACTAGTTGCGCCGCAACCCCTTTATCCTGCCCTTTTGTTGTAGTTGATCATCTAATTGAACATCCCACATATATTCAAAATGCATTGCCAAACATCCCTTTATTTTTTAAACATTCGAGTTAGCTTTATAATCATATTACTAACTCCGGTTTTCATCACCATAGGCCACCCTTGGATTAGTGAAGATGGTGTTGCTCCAGACAAACCTCTTGATTCTGCAGTCTTGAGCCGGTTAACTCAGTTTTCTTCGATGAACAAGCTCAAGAAAATGGCTCTTAAGGTACATATTTCAAGAAAATAAGCTTAAAACCTCACAATTTCACTAAAAATGTTACCTTTACCCTTACCCATTTCATATTCTTGCAGATCATCGCATCAAAACTGTCAGAAGAAGAAATTGCCGGATTAAAACAAATGTTCAAGATCATAGATACAGATGACAGTGGTTATATTACATTTGAAGAACTTAAGGCTGGACTCAGGTGTTTTGGCTCCAATCTTGACGAATCTGAGATTTATAATCTGATGCAAGCTGTAAGTTTATTTTCTATTTTTATTTTTCTTGTTGCATATCATATCATTGATTTTTGATAGATTAAAATTTAAAAACGCAGGCGGATATTGATAACAATGGTACTATCGACTATGAAGAATTTGTTGCTGCAACTTTACATATGAATAAAGCCGATAGAGAAGATTATTTGTTTGATGCATTTTCATATTTTGATAAAGATGACAGTGGTTATATCACCCTTGATGAAATCCAACAAGCTTGCAAAGAATTTGGAGTAGATGATGTTCACTTGGAAGAAATTATACAAGAAGCAGACCAGAATAATGTATGTTTTCACCACCAATAAATCATCTAATGTAAATAGATCAAGACTTTTTTTTTTTGACTTATTGTTGACTTTTTTTGTTGACTTTGTATTGTTGACTTGCAGGATGGTCGTATAGATTATAACGAGTTTGTAGCAATGATGCTCGATGGAAGTACCATGCGGACGAATGAACAGTTGACGGACGATTTTAGTGTAAAGTTAAGGAAACCAGTGCAAGTTTTTTTGATATGATTTTTTTTATTCTTTTTCTTTTTTCATCTAATTGTTGATGATTGCAGTCTTTAACAAATAGATGTTAAACTAAAATTCCCCTCTTGAAATGGCAAGAATGAGGGAGCAAACTAATTCATGGTAACAGAAGAATATACTTGTTAGTTGATGCAATATTTGAACTTTAAGTAGAATTTGTCTAGGACCTAGTAGAAGGTTCAAAAGCGACATTAGACATGAGCACGAAACATCTTATTTTATTTTAATCTAAGAACCTTGAAAATTCGATAATGCGCTTCTGCATAATGCATTTGCCCCAACCTTTGCGGACAAAAATTGAAACATAAAAAATAAAAAATTGCAACACTCGTGTGTTTCTGCTCTCTTTAGAAATAGTCTCTCTATCCCACAGGGAGAGGGATAAGGTATGCATTCATTATCATACCACACTGTTTGTGTGGCTTGACTAAGTATGTTTGTTTGTTATAATGCTATCAACCAAGATATTTAAGGTAAATGGGATATCGTATTTATGATAAACATGTGGAAAGTCGACTTGTTGGATGAAAAATTAAAGCCGAAGGAGTTTGATTATAAATCTAAAATAAAGTTTATTTACATAAAGATCAAAGAAGATAAGTTGCTAATTAGTTACATCATGTGTGATAAAACAAGTGTTTAATATTTTACATAGCCATAACTATGTTAATTCTATATAAATTTTGGTCACGATCTATGCCAAATGCTCATTTGACTATACTAAGGACAAGCTAGGATGAAATTGATAACACTATTTGGTAATAAAACCGATCTATTTTACGACCACAACAATAATCAATCAGACAATAACAACCAAATCACATTTACATTATAATAATTACACTCGTTTAAATGTTTAAACCCAAGATCATAACACTAAAGCTGATTTGCCACTTGTCAACTTGATATTTGATATGAATATTCGATTAGTCACGCTCATAGCTTATATTGAGTAATTGACTATTTTGAATATTGATTATACCAAAACTACATAATTAAAATTATAACCTTAAATTAAAAATGAGAGAATCTTGGTAAATAAATGAGATACACTTGACCTTCAAAAGTATAGTACTATTTTTTGCTTACAGAAGCGGAAAAAGCACATATAAAAAAACACAATAATAAACCTATACACACACATACATATATATATAATTAACATCAGGGGCAGTTTGGTAACCTATGAGTATTTAGTGCTGAATCAATTAGATGACTGAATGGTTAAGAGGTTTCAAATCAATTGAAGCACATCCAAACACTTTACAAGAACAATTAAAACTTTTTTCAAACTTATCATGGAGGAGGAAGGGATGGCTGTTGTCATCGAATGAGATAGGTCGTCAAAGGAGCAGTCGTTGAAGGAAGAGAAGGTCGTCGAAGAGGAGAGGAGGTTGTCGAACACCGGAGGAGCGGTCGCAATCGGAGGAGGAGGAGGAGGAGGAAGTCGTCGAAATGGAGAGGAGGTTGTTAAAGATTAGGGTTGAGGGAGGTTACATGAATCAGAGTTAAAAATTGTCCTACTTTTTTTTTTCAATCAGACATAGCTCAAGATCTGATCCATTTAGATATATGTTTTTTTTTAAACAAACGATCTAAATCTCACCGATTCAAACATAAATCTCTTAATTGTCCATTCAGATCCTACCAGTCCCTTAGTTGTGTCTTAAATTAGTCTTGACAAAAAAAGCTGTTTATTACGTCATGTGTGATAATTTAATCAGCCAATATATATTTTTTTTCATATTCTCATATTTAATATATTTATATTGTTTAATTCTGAGCAAATATTTAATATTTTATTGAGTAAATTGCAGTTTTGGTCCTTTATGTTTACACAAAATTTTAGAGATAATCTTTTATGTTTCAAAATGCAAAATCAGTCCTTTAAGTTTTCAAATGTTACAAACTCGGTCATTTTATCCGTTAACTTTAACAAAATAGGGGCATAAATGTCAAAAAAAAATCATATAAGTAATTAAATAAATTTCACTTTTGGTCCTTTATGTTTACATAAATTTTCAGATATGACCCTTTATTTTGTTAGTATTTAACGGAGTTAACGGAGAAATGACCGAGTTTGCAACATTTGAAAACTTAAAGGACTGATTTTGTCATTTTAAAACATAAAAGACTGTCTTTGAAATTTTGTGTATACATAAAGGACAAAAAGTGCAACTTAGTCTATTTTATTTCTTATTTCAATCACCAACCAATGTTTTAAAAACCAGTTCGAACCGGCCGGTTCGACCGGTCAACCGTATGCCGCTTACTAATCCGGTACGAAACCCTCCAGTGTTATGTAGGTTCATTCGATCGATCATGCCGGCGGTTTAATCCGGTTTTAAAATAAAACAAAATTTCAGCTTTTAAGCGATCGTAAACTTGATGCGTTTAACACGCAATGTCATAATCGTATTATGCACTTTTATTTAAAAAATTTTTATTAGAATTTCAGTATTTTTAGATTGTTTTGGATGAATTTGAGTACCTTTTGAACTGTCTTTGAATGAATTTGTATACTTTTTAGAAACTTATTTGAGTATAAGTTGTATTTTCATATAATTCTATGGTTAATTAGTGTGTCGGGTTGAACTATTTTTTAGCCAAATCCGGTACACTTAAAATACCGTTTTTAAAACATTGTTACCAACCACCAATACTAAGAAAACCAACCGTCACTATTCTTTTATAACCGTAATTCGCAAGCCGTTGTTGATTCGACATAAAATCCGGTGCAACTTGTGACAGCTCATTTCTATTGGTTGATGCTGTACAAGGATCCGAAACGTGGGACCAATCACATTGCTTTGTTGTGCCACGTTGGCACCATCACCTGTTTTTCCCCCCATTTCCCCCCACGATCTCCTCGACACATATATTCTCATAACTTCACAAATTTTGAATTTCGATGCACAATTCTTCATCTTCAACGCAGGCACAGATCATCATCGGTACCTCCATTGATCTGTAATCGAGGTATTATAGTTGTTTGATCATGAATGCTTGTTTGATTTGTTCATTCTTTTGGCGGTTTTAGCTTTCAATTTGTGGATTTTATGTTGTTTGGTTCGATTTTGATCCACAGTTTTGTTTGATCTCTATGCTTGATTGAATTGAATGTAATTTCATTTTGTTTTGTGTTAGAAACGGCGATTTTCATAACTGCGTTAGTGAGATCATCATCGTAGCGATCTGAGATTCGTTTCTTAAATTCAGAAACCCTAGTATTAATACTTTGGTTTATGTTTTGTTTGATCCTGCCAACTGTTCTGTCAGTAAGTGTGTCAATTGTATCAAGTTGAATTTGTTCAACCTGAACATGACCTGTATTACATGCTCAAAATCAAGTAACTTATCTAAGCGTGTCAAACGGGTTGACATTTGATAATCAAGTTGTAAACTGTTAATCGGGTGTCATAGACTTTGATACTGGAATTCATGTTATCCCACAGGAATGGAGTTTGGTAAAGAGGTTCCTTTAGAACCAGAAATCGCAGTTCATCCTGTTATTGAACCAGTTGATGATGCGAACACCATTGTTACAAGTCCTGTAATTTTGAATAAAGTTGATGAACAAGTTGATTCATCAAGAACAGAACCAAATCAATCTTTAGAGAATGTTAGCAACTCGAAAACCCAAAATCCGGCTCACGGTTCCACCAAAGGAATCACTCACAAAACCAGTAAACCGGCTAAAAATGCCTCATATATAGGCACATTTGGTCGAACCCCTAGATTGATCCAGTCTCAAAGCTTATCTTTCCCTGCAAAAACCCGAGCCCCTGACCTCATGAAACCGGTTGTGGAGCCCACGTCTGCAGCTTCGCGATTGCATGCTGCAAAGAGAAGAACTTCAAGTGGGCTGAAACCAGTCAAAACCGTGCTGCCAGTTAAAGAAGAAGATGCCACCAGTTCGACTGCTTCACCGTACTATCCTAATCATAATATGATACTATGATAGTATGATTCATTGGTTAACTATTAGTTGTTTTTTTGTTTTCTTTTTTTAATATTTTTGACTTGAATAGAAATGCCAACACCCCTTGTGGGCGATTTAGGAACAGCAACTCGGGTTTTTCTTTCAGGTTGGATGATCGAGCTGAGAAACGAAAACAGGTACATTGTTTAAGTTATTGATCATCATTGTTTGCTTTGTTAGTTTCTTGAAAAATAATCAAATGATGTTTACACCAGTTTAATTCTATGATTAAGGAGAGGGTTCATGCAAAGGAGGTAGAAAAGGCTAATTTGCAAGCAAAGTCAAAGGTTTGGTTCTTGAGTTCTTTAGTCAACATTAGAGTATATTTAATTAGAGGCTGAATTTTATTTATTTATTTTTTTATTTATTCTAATTTGTGGCAAAAGCAGGAATGCCAGGAAGAGGAAATAAAGAAATTTAGGAAGAGTTTGACATTTAAAGCTAAACCAATGCCAAACTTTTACAAAGAACCCCCACCCAAACCTCAACTCAAGAAGGTATCATTTTGTTCATGACTTCATGCTACTTTAGGATGTTTAGATTTCCATCTTGAAAGTGATTGTTTTGCCAACTATTATTTAAAGGAAAAATCATGAAATTAGCCCTATTGAAAAACCACCAAAATAGTCATTAACTTTTAAGTTTTTTTAGGTAACTCAAACCAATAAAAACATGTCATGTGTCATTTTTTGCACCACTCATTAGATCCGTGCTCTCAAGCCTTGATGGAGCAGATCCATGTAAGACATAAAAGAGAAGTCTTTTTGACATAATATACCTAACAAATAATTATATTTTATTAATTTTATTTCTTGGATGCAGTGGATGATAAGCATCATGTCACTTGGCGCAAAAAGGCTCCATATGACCAAATTTCTTATGTTTACATTAGATTTTCGTTATTTAATAAAATTCAAAACTATTTTTTTTCCCGAAAAATAACCATTTTGAAAAGTTTGTTGGTTAACAAAGCCTATTTCAAATAGTAAAACCACATCCAAACATTATCTACTACTCTTTGTTCCAAACACCCACCTTGGTTGTGTGAATTGGCTCTAGAATCAGGATTAAAGAACCCCTCTTTTTTTTTTTTTTTTCTTTTACGCGTAATTTACAGATACCACCTACACGTCCCAAATCGCCAAAATTGGGGAGAAGCAAGAGCTCCTTGAGCAAGTCCATGGAACAAACAGAAATGGCTCATAGCCCACGAGATGTTAGAGACCAAAACAAGTCACCTCGGTTCAACCCCACTAACCACCACAAAGCTTTCAGCCAGCACAATAAAAAACCTTTGACCAAAACATCAGAAGCCAAAACTAAGTCAATACAAAAGGTATCGGAACCAGAAGTCAATGAAGTGAAAGAAAGCCAAATCCCGAGTGGTGATCCTACTGAAGTTGAAAGCGGGTTCGGGTCAAGTTCAGCCAATCAGGACATGACACATTAGCACATTGTGTTGGAGGTTAAATTTTGAGTTGCATGTGTATGTATCAGGGTGATGGTTGGTTTTGTTTTGATGTTTTTGAAAGATTGTGAATTTATTGTCAAAATGGGTATTTTTGTTTATCAAGTTTGAAGATGTCATGGTGCTTACAAGTTCTTCGTTTGAACAAGCATAAAATCATATCATCATCATACTCGGTATATCCTACTATTATCAAAACTAAAGTAAGGTTTGAGAAGAGTAAGACGTAGATAGTCGTACATTTATCTCGTAGGAGCATAGAGACCGCTTCCAATAAAACCCTCAGCTCATGATACCTGATTAACTGACCAACTAAACGTTTTTAACATTATTTTCAAAAAAAAAATAAGTAAAATAATGTTAAAATTAGTGCAATTTTACTTTTGTCTATCGAGAACCGACGCATATATACATTATATGCGTGCATCACAAACATTTTTCCAAAACCTTCAAATGTATAATCTTATGATATTTATGTAAAAAGATAAAACTAATATTATATTTATGAATTAACATGATAAATCAATGATTTTATTTTTAACCTATTCATTTTTAAATTCGTAAAATCAAGATACATGCTTAATTACAATAGCATTTTAATCCAAGTTTAAATAAGCATGTCGCATGCATAATTAAGCACATCAATTTATCAATCTTGTTGTTTACTGTCACATAAAATGTTAAAACTTCGAGTACAACTTTCCCTTTAGATTCTTCCAATTCAATTCGACTACGTTCTATTAAAGTTTAGGATTAAAGATTTTTTGTGGTATAAAATATCTCAAATAGTTGAGTTTCATTAATCAATTTATTTCGTTCGTTTTTTTTTTCTATCAGCAGCAAAAGATAAAATTTATAGATTATTTCTTTTTTTAACATCAACAAG
Organism: Mikania micrantha; assembly: GCA_009363875.1. Taxonomy (NCBI): domain Eukaryota; kingdom Viridiplantae; phylum Streptophyta; class Magnoliopsida; order Asterales; family Asteraceae; genus Mikania; species Mikania micrantha. The sequence goes on from SZYD01001483.1 coordinate 91,635, forward strand.
GGAACAAAAAACCAAATCCTACATGGCTGCAAAACTGTTGCCCCGTCAATGTAAACCCACATGTTATAGCAAAAACATTAATTATTTTGTGTTTTTGTGTTGTCTATGTTGTACTAATCTTGTAATATTAATTAGTTTAACGGTTAAAGTTAGAAAGTTTAGTTTTTTTAATTGTTTTGGATTTATTTAATTTAGTTTAAAGTTTAAATTTGGATCAGGTTTTGGCTTAGATTGTTTTAAATTGGCACTGTTTTTAAGGATAAAAGTTTGATTTTGTGTTTTGTTTTTTTAGTATAAATAGAGGTAGATTACTTTGGTTTAATTGTTCTTCCTTGATTAAATAAAATTATGCTTACCAAAGGGACTTTGTAACCTAGTAGTACTCCATGAATTTCCAAAATGGAAGGTCATGGGTTCAAATCTCATTCAAGGCATATTGGAGCTTAGGGGGGTCAGGGGGTTTTCCAAAATGGTTTCCACCTAAGATGGGCTACACTGGGTTCAGGTGTTGCCATATGATCCGGGTTCCGAGTCTTTGAGCTCGGTGATATCCTGGATCCAGGTATTGCTAGTCAAAAAAAAAGTTATGCTTTGTTCTTGGCAGAGTGATGGAGACATTGACTGTGACGCAACTCATCATGTCTAGGCAGGTTGGTACAATGAAAAGCAGTTACACGCATCTTACGCAACAATAGGTTCCTAGAAAAATTTAAAGTAAATTACATGGAGTCGCAGTTAGACCAGCCATAATGTACGAAAGGTAAATATATTATATATAATAACTAGAAGAATAAAATAAAATAAAGCCGAAATATGAGTCAGGATTCTCCTTCGAAATAAGCGTTTTACCACATTTTAGAATAAGAGTAAGGGTTGTCTGCATCTCTTCCCTCTCAAACTCACTTTAAAATATGAATTTACTAGATATGTTTTTTCAGATATTTGGATGGCATTACATCTGGTTATATTTATTTGTTGTTGTGATTATGATGTTCTTGAAGTGCAAAATAATGTCGTTTTTGTGATCTCAGGGAGTTGGTACCACATAACAAGTTTCCTTCTAATGGGCAAGTGGATTTGCTTGGGTACAATGCTCGCTAACACATGGGCTTTCGACATCAGGAAGTTGGTAGTCGACTATGGTTGCGGCGTGTGAGTTATTATGTCTAAGAGATCCATTTGTGATATAAAAAGATATGTCATTAAGCCCTATTTATTGTTAAAAGTAGGCCTGTAAACGAACCGAACGAACACGAACACAGGCATGTTCGTGTTCGTTCATTTAAACTTAACCGAACACGAACACATTAACGAACATGAATTTTGTGTCCGTGTTCGTTTATTAAGAAAATGAATATGTTCGTGTTCATTTGTGTTCGTTCATTAATAAATTAAACGAACTGTTCATGAGCATAAATGAACACAAATGAACTAAAATAAATGAACAAACTTAAATGGACATTTTTTAACACCATTGAACAATCATAAACGAACATGAACACTATTGAATAAACATAAACGAACACAATTGAACAAGTATAAACGAGCACAAACGACTAGTCTCTTAAATGTAAATACATATCATTTGTAAATTAGTTAGTTAACCAAACAAAAACTAATATTACATAGTTAACGAACACTAACGAACACAAATAAACGAACGTAAATAAACGAACATAACCGAACTGTTCATGAACATAAATAAACGAACACAAGGTGTGTTCATGTTCGTTCATTTAATTAAACGAACACAAAATTTATATTCGTGTTCGTTCATTTATTAAATAAACGAACATAAACGAACTTCTTACCGAACAGTTCATGAACTGTTCGGTTCGCTTACAGGCCTAGTTAAAAGTATAAAATAATATTGGAAAACAAAATAACGAGAAAGGAAAAAAGAATCTTAAACAACTATTACTGAAACCAAAGAAAATATATACAAGTTAGTTTATTGTTTATTTGAGATTTGAGATGTAGATCTTGATTCAACTTAATATCTTCTAATTATTTTTTTCCATGTTCAGATAAATTAAAATCAAAAGTAGTACAATCAATTTAAAATATCCACCAAATTTTTTACTTTAATTTAAGACGTAGTGAGAATCTTCTTGTAAGTAGGGTATAAAACTATAAATAAATTAAGTTGGCTAGTGAATTTGCTTGAGATTAATTAGTAAAAAATTCAATCGATTGAAGATTTGAAGCCTAAACTAGCTCGAGTCCTGAAATATGATTTGTTTATTTAACAAGCTCGAAATCCACCTGTCAAGCTAAAAACAACTAGCGAAAATAAACGAACTTCTTATATATTAAATTTTTATTAATTAAATAAGTGTTTATTATGTTATATATGAAAAATATAGTTATAAATTTATTTAAAATTGATAATAAAATTAAATTAATCAGTTAACTAAATAATACACGATCCAAGCTGAGCTAGTAAATTTTCTAACGAGACGAGCTCGATCTAGTAAATTTTTTAACAAGTCGAGCTCAAGCTCAAGAAAAGAAAATTTAAATGAGTCGAGTTCGAGCTGTCTTAATTCATAACAAGTTCAGCTTAAGCTCAACTTGACTCAACTCACTTATACCCTTACAGTTGTAACTATACTTATTGTGTATTAGACATATACTCAAAGCTGGGCTAAATTCGACTATAAATTTATTGACCGGTTTGTGTTTTTAAAAGGGAAAATCCCCAAAATGTATACTTTAACCAATATTTTAACCCAAAATGTCCATTTGAAAACCAATGTCCGCCCATTTACAGGCGTCGTCGCCTGTATATAAATAGGCGGGTGCCTATACAACCACCATTTAAAAGCTGACACGTGTTATATAGGCGTGGCCGCCCGTATACTCTGACTCCCGCCCGTAAGTTCTTAATTTTTGCACGTGGTTACTGGCGCCCCGCCTGCTAATTACAGGTGTCCGCTTGTACACATTTTTTGCCTCACCTATATAAGGCACGTGTCAAATTTTAAATGGTTGTTTGTATATACGCCCATCTATGTACACACAGCGCGCGCGACGCCAGTATACAGTATGGACGTTATCTGAAATTAAAAAGTCAAATGTGTATATTTGGGAAAAAATATAGTCAAATGGGTATTTTTGGGATTTTCTCTTTTAAAAAACGTATGCAAATCGTATGCTCATGTTACTAATATTTAAACTAATGATGTCTTGCCATAGTGGAAGACGGAGGTATGAGTGAAGTGATATAAGACTCAGGTCTTAGGTTTGATCCTTGATCCCACCCAGTTTTACCGGCCTTCCACCGTCGTGCTTTTGGGCGGGTGTTTGGGTCAGGCTTTTCCGAGAATTGGTGGCCGGTGGGCTAGGGGCTTCTTCCTTCTGAAATAGTGGCCAACTTGGGCATTCTTTAACCATTCGGAGCCGCGTACGAAGTACCCAACAGTTTCTTAGTTGGCTGTTAAAACAAATGTTACTAATATTTAATATGTGCTCTGAATTCCATTTTTTTCAAATTATAATTGCGAAGTTCAAAATAAAAATATATCCCAACTCTACATCAATTAACTATTTTGGCTCAATATATAATATTCTGTCAATTCAACCCATATGATTTAGATAACTAACGTTTTTGGTTCCAACCATAGTTAGATTTTGGGTCAAAACCGTTATAATAGTTAAGTTTGAGGGGCCAAAACCAATAGTTATGTAAACCACAAAGGATGAATTGATAGAAAATACTATTTTGGGCTGAAATAGTTAAAATATTTAAACCACGGTGCCAAAATCGTAATTTACTCTAAATAAAAAATAAAAAAATGTGTCTTTACAACTAGGGGTGCAAAAACCGGTTAACCGGTCGAAAACCGGTTTTGGAATAACTGAACCGGTTAACCGGTCAAAGTTTAGAAACCGGTTTTTACCAATAACCGGTTCGGTTAATAACCGGTTTTTCAACCTCTAAAACCGAAACCGGTTAACCGCAAAATAACCAATTTTTTACTAAGATGGACCGGTTAACCGGTTTGGAAAACCGGTTTGGTCTCTTGAAACCTCAAACCGGTCCTAAACCGTCAGTTTTTTCAAAAACCAATAACCGGTACCGGTTCGATTAACCAGTTTTTTTTTTTGCATCTCTACTTACAACTAAAAGGAAGATAAAATGTTCAAATATATTATAGTTTAATTTCTGAATTTAAAAAATAATAATGGTTTATTTAAAATAATAAAATAAATTTCTGATTAAAAAAAACATTTTAATTTGTTTCATATGGTATCCGACATCTTCTCCTCGTCGATCGGTGTGTGTTTCCCCCGTAAATCCTTTATAGCACCCAAACATTTCTCCAATCAAACCGGTCGTCGATTCATCGAACCAACACCGATCTCCGGCGACCAGAATCTCCCGAACCCCTTCCCGTTTCATGACCGCACCATTTTCGCTTTCGCTTCACTCATTAATCAATCACCATGACGAAGCATCAGCTCGTCCCTCGCCGTTCGCGGGAAGATCGCCGTCAATTGCTGCAACAACATTTGTCGCGTAGATCAAGTCGCGTGGCGGAGGTCGTTGGCGGTACCGCGGCGGAGGTCGCGGCGGTCTCCTGCTGCTTCCCATTCGCGATGGTCGATTTTATGGTGTTGACGATGTACAAGGTCCCGGCGGGCCTGTGCAGGAAAGCCATGCGTAGGAGGAGCCGACGAAGGTCGTTGATGCACTACCACGAGGAGCCGGTGACGGTGATGCAACCGGCTGCGCCGGTGGAGAGGTTTGTGACGCCGGAGGCGGACAAGGACGTGTTGGCGTTCGAGAATGAAATGTGGGAAAAGTTTTCCAAAAGCGGGTTCGGGAGAATTCTATAATAACATAGTAAAGAACCGAGATGATTTATCTGATTTACTAGTATTTCACTTTTAGTACGTAGTTTTTTTAAATTACATATATGGTCTCAAACTTTAAACATTAGTAACACATATAGTCCTTATGTAAGGTTAATTTGGTGACCTAAAGACTACATGTGTCACAAATGTATAAAGTTTTGGACGATATGAACAATTTATGAAATATAAGGATAAAAGGTAAAATACTAGTAAATCACGTAAATTATGTCAGGAATTTGCTCATAATAATGAACAAACAATCTTATATTACTCATGTAAAACATGTTCTAGAGAAGTTGACCAACACTAGCAATTTGTCACACGTTAACTAAAAAACATGTTCTAGAGGAGTTGACCAGTGCTAGCAATTTGTCACATGTACAAGTTAATATGACATGACATGAAGTTAATCACATTTAAGTTTGAGTTAAAAAGTTTGGTGTTAAGATTTGTTAACAACGTATATATGAGTAATATATGGGGACTCTTTTGGAGCAGCCTCTCTATCCTTCCCCCCCCCAGACCCTACTGAAAAGTGGGAATATACTGGGTAAAGTTGTTATTGTATATTGTTTAAACTTTAAAGAAGTCTTAAACTGCCTAATTTGTTTGTGATATAAAAACAGGTGTGTTTATCATTTTGGTTTTTGAGTTATTTACTTTATCCAACTCTCTTTCTGAGTTTCCTATCCCTCTTTTAGATTCTCATCTTAATCGTGTTAAATGTGTTGGATTGTGTCATCTTATGCTACTAAAAAAGTGATGTTAATCGTGTTAAATATGTTGTGTTGTGTAAGATATTTTTAAATATGTATGTTAGTCGTGTCATGTTTGTGGTTAGTATGTATGTTAAATTATATCATGATATTTGCATTATCATGTTTAATGTGTTAGATACTCGTTTCACAAGGGCGAAATGCGACAACAATGTCATATTGAGTGAATGTCAACAATGGAAATGTGAACAATGGTGATGATTTTGTAGGGTGTAAATAGAACATTGAAATTGAATGAATTGAAGGTAATGAAACATATTTTAATATAAACAATTTGGTTCTTCACCCAAATTTTTATTAGATAAAATTCAGTTCACAATTGAAAAACAAATATGAATCCAAGAGTAATTTATGATGAACAAATGAGTTGATCAAATGATGGAAAATTCAATACAAGTCAAAATTTGAAATTTAAAATTTCAAATTTTAAGTTTAATTTTTGTTAAAACTGCACCAAAATTTATTAAACAAATTTTATGACAAAAATCAAAAATAAATTTCCCTGTCTATTGAACCCCATTCTCTTCGAAGTTGTTGTCTCTAGACCCCTTTTAAAATAATAAGATCTTAAATAAAAGTACACCCTCGTACCAAACTTGTTTTTGTAAATATATTTTCATTTTGTCATCGATTTTATGTCCTATATGCACTGCGTTATTCGAAGACATGGTTTATAATGGGACAATGGATTGAGTAGATAAAACAAAATCTAGTTGTACCCATATATAAAACTCAAATCTAAATAACCGAACCATCAATAAATCAGTAGTTTTTTTATAAATATATACACAAATTTTCACCCTAAATACATAATCCAGTAATTTATTTGAAATTTTAATATGTATTTTTTACCCTAATTACCATCATCCAGTAATTTATTTATAATTAAATACATGCAAGTCTTTTACCCTAAATACCATAATGTACGTATTAGTTGTAAGAATTACCCTATATTTGTAAAAGTCAATTACCAATAACATTAATGTCTAAGGGGATATACAGTCGAAATTATATAACGTTATCTTATTTGGTATATTCGTGCTAACTTTTTTTTTTATTGATATAATAATAAAAATACGATAAAATTTCGTGTCTTGCAGATAATTATTTATTTTTATTTTCTATTAAATTTATTTGAAAGTAAGATACTCGGTAATTTTTGAGAAATTTTAAATATCCTTATAACCTTTATGAATATTTTTTAATCATACTTAAAAAAATAAATAAAATAAAAAAAAGCATTGTATAACCCCTTATGATCGATATTTTAAAATTTTTAAACTATAAATAAATAATAATATTTATAACAAGAGTTCCATGCAAGGTTAAGTATGTTGACCAAGTCATATGCATGCAAACTATTATAAATCAATTAATAACACCAAGACATTTTCAAGCTGACCAGGTTAACCATGGGTCTGGCT